>PVKE010009006.1:0-46042 GCA_004027555.1 Craseonycteris thonglongyai | reverse complement strand
GTGCATAGTTATTTCTATTTTACTTTTTGACAGATAGAGAGAGAGACAGAGACAGAGACAGTTAGAGAACCGAACTGTGGGAACTCCCCAGTTCAGCACGTGGGTCCTGCCTGGGCCGGAGCCGGGATTCGATCCTCGGTCCTCATGGCCTCAAAGCGAGCGCTCAACCCGCTGAGCCGTCCCGGCTTTCCCCAGTTTTGTTTTTTTTGTGGGGTGAATATTCTTAGCCAGACTGTAAAGGGAATGAATGACTGAGGCAGGCTCCATGGCTGGGTGCCTATGGTGGCCTCACACCCCCCTGTAGGGTGACACTGCACATCTTTAGCCACATATTGTCATGAGAACATGGACATCGTGCGGCCATTGTCACTTCTAAGAAAAGCCCAATTGGAGATGTTCCTGTAATCTGATATTTGCAATGTATACGAGGCTGTCCAGAGGGGAAAAAAAAATTCCACCCATAAATGCCTCTATTTTTCCTATGTCATGACTGGATACTTTCTGGGCAGCCCTCATACAACTAAATTAAATGTGCGTGTGCACCTGACATTTTCGGAGGGTAGTGTTAAGAGTAAAGCTGCAG
This sequence comes from Craseonycteris thonglongyai, assembly GCA_004027555.1. Taxonomy (NCBI): domain Eukaryota; kingdom Metazoa; phylum Chordata; class Mammalia; order Chiroptera; family Craseonycteridae; genus Craseonycteris; species Craseonycteris thonglongyai. The sequence continues at coordinate 45,459 of PVKE010009006.1, read as the reverse complement.
GGAACCGCCTGGTTCAAATCTTAGTTTGGCTACTCATCAGCTATGTAACTTGGGGAAAACTCAGCCACCTCGTGCCTCAGTTTTCACTTATGAAAAATGGGTATAATGATGGGTCCCTTGCCTGTCAGTCCAGTGAGTTCCTCTTAGGATACTGCTTGGCACTGTTTCTGCAGCCTCTACTTTCACTTTCACCACCTGAAGCCAGAGGTGATCAGGAACCATTTGGGTAGAGATGGGTGAAGAGGTGAGGATGGAAACTCAGACTGATGCCAAGTAGGCTGCTGGGCTGAAATCTGCCCCAGCCTGCAAAGCAGGGAAACTAAGTCCTGTTTCTCAGGGAGGACATGTCAACAACCAGGGGAGGCGGGACAGATCTGAACACAGGACTGTGACTCCAGGGCTCGTGTTGTCCTTGGTCCTGCACAAAATCCTGATCATCAGGGCTGTCTCCTGTGGCAGCACCACTGCCCCCACTTTACAGATATTGTGGCTCCATCCTGCTCCTCAATCAAGACTGTTCACGAGGACCTGGCTCTCCGGGTTTGAACGTGGCTCCATCATTTCCTGAGTGATCCTGGGCAAATCAGTTCCCTCTCTGGGCCTTAAACGTCTCATCCATAACTAGGATGGCTCTTAGCATTCACTCCACAGATGGATGTTCCAATTAGACAACCCAGTGAATTTGAGACTTTGTAATTCCACAGGGCTGTCACCCTACGTCAGGTCCATTGCCCTGTGTCAGGCCCTCTCCTGCTGCAAGGTCCCTAGCTTTGCCACTAATGGGTTCACTGGGTAACTTAGACTGTGCCTTCCACAATTCAGTGTCAGAACCTGACCTCAGGCCTTCGAACTCCTTCTTGCACCTACCTGGCATTTGGTCCTATCTGAAGACAGAGAGAAATGCAGACAGAACACAGACATCTGGGTTGGGGAGGGCCCAATGTGTATCAGAGGACTCTCCCTCAGTAAGTAAGTTACCCCTTTCTCACCTCTCTCTCTCCATGCTTGTCAGATTTCTCTCAAGGGCAATTAGGTTGTGAGCAAAGCTCAGGGGTTGAGCCACAGGCTCAGGAGTAGGGTGGGTATGAATCACAGCATCACCACTTCCTGGCTGGTGTCCCTGGGGAAGTGATACCACTTCTCTGTGCCTCAGTAGCCTCTTCTGGAAATTGGAGGTAATAAATAATAGTGCCTGTTCAGAGCAGTTGGGAGGAAGTCTGAATAGCACTGAGCATAGGGCAGCCCCCCCTTACCCACCCCCCCAGCTCAACAGGTGATATTATGACTGCTATCAGTTTCTGGGTACAGACTACTTTAAATGTGTACCCCTCCTGTCAGTGAGGGCAGGTTGGGGGCTCTCCCAAGCACTGGTATGTCCATTGCATTGCAATACAGAAGTGGGCACGGGGAGTGGGGGGGTTGTTGGGGGGGGAGTAGGGAGGGAGCATCAAATATATGGTGATAGAGCTGATTCTGAGTGGTGAGCACAAAATGCAAAGCATAGAGAATGTAATGTAGAATTGTACACCTGGAAACAATGTAATTGTTATCAACCAATGTCACCCCAATAAATTTAACAATAAAAAAAAAAAAAAAGAACTGGACACAGAGGAGGCACTTGAGGGATAGTTCCTGACTGAACAGATGGAAAAGGCTGAAAGAAATTTCAAGTAAGGCTGACTCATTGAGAGAGACAAGGAAAAAGAGACAGATTGACAATTTGCTTCACAAATGGGGAAACTGAGGCCTGGAAGGAGCAGAGCGAGGGCCTCTTCAACTGCTCAGAGAGGTCCTGATCCCAGCTCTCAGCCCCATACCCAGCTGCCTCCCTCCCCACCCTCCATCCCACTCACAAGGCCCAGGGAACAGACAGATGTCACTAGAAAAAAACACAGGATTTTATTACTTTCTCAAAGGGCGGGTCTTCACAGGACAGGGGAATGAGTTCTGCTGGTTCTACTTGCCGGCGATGAGCGGGTTCCGAAGGACCACGATGACTGAGTCCCCACGCAGGAACATCTTAGAGATGTAGCGGTCCTTATTGACTGGCTTTGACTTCTTCTTGCCCTTGCCACTCTTGGGGACCTCAGTCCACATCTCCTTCACATTCTCCAGCACCATATTGCAGTGCCTGGTGGGGACAAGGGATAGACAGGTATTAGGAATAGGGGGGCAGTCTTCTGACTGCCCATCTTCTGCAATTGCCTCCCCTGCCAGCAGTTCAGCTGGAGGAAGGAATAGGCCCGGGGCCAGGACAGCTGGCCCTCCAATGCCACCTCTGCCAGTCCTCAGATTGAGAATTGGGCAAAGGCCTTTACTCCTAAGTGCCTGTTTCCTCCTCTAAAATGGAGACATTCACGGTGGGCACCTCATAGGGCTGCTGTGAAGACAAAATGAATCAACGCAGCATTCCTGTTATTACTTAGAACAGGGTCCCACACAAGGTGAAGGTCAACAAAATGGTTCTGCTGTGCATTTTAACTTCAAGTACTTCTGGAGGTATCTGCAAAGGAGCTGCTTCCCTTTAGAGAAGCAGTGGCTCGGGGGACTGAGGCAGCACATGAGCTTCCACTGCAATCCCACCTCTTCCCTGTTCTTAGGGTGCAGGCAGGCACGTTTAATGACAGTATGGATTAGCTCTCAGCAAAAGCAAGGAATACAGCAATAAATAAAATATGTTATCCCTGCTCTCATTCAGTGTGCATTCTAGTTGTAGTGAGGGGAGAAGGACATCAAGCAAGTGAAGAGACTTTTACCTTTAATATGCGATCAGGTGGTGGTAGTTATTAAGAAAAACTAGGGGGTGGGGGAGGAATGAGGGGGCATCAAATGCATGGTGATGGAAAGAGAATTGACTCTGGGTGGTAAGCACACAATGCATACACAGACGATGTAATGTAGAATTGTACACCTCGAACTATGTAATTTTTACCAACCAATGTCACCCCAATATATTTAACAAGGAAAAAAAATAGAGAAAACAAAACAAAATGGGGAAGATGGGATGCCTCAGTGGGTTGACACTTGCTTTGCAGCCCCGGGGTCCAAGGATCGAGTCTCAGCCCCGGCTCGTGTGGACCCATGTGCTGAACTGGGGTGTACTTCCCAAGAGCCTTCAGTTTGGCTCTTGCCAAGGTAAGCTTCCCATGCGGGAGGTCCTGGGCAGATTCTAGACCTGTGCAGTCCCCGCCCACCTGTGTGGAATGAAACCATGTGGAAAGCTGATGGCATACAGCTATGGAGACTGCTCTGGGCCCTCCCCCTTCTCTGTCTTTATCTCTGTCTCTGTCAAGAGCAATAAAATAAATCTTAAAAAAAAAGCTAACGTAAGGTGAAGGGATAAGAGGATAGGGAAATATCACCAAGTGGTAAAAAAGAAAAAGAACAAAATTGGTGGCGATGGAATGAACTAGGATAGACTACAAACAAGCCAGATGGAAACTTTTCACTGGACCAGTATTACTGTTTTTGGAATCACGTAAATATATTACCAATTCAGAGAAAATAAGTTAAAAAGCACCCTCCTATATCTATATGTATGATGTTATAGTCAAGTGACACTCTAGGAGATCTGACAAATTAGCCATGCTGAGGTCCCTGGGGACAGCAACTAGGGGGCGGGAGGAAAGACTTGTTCTTCATTGGGCACCTTTTATGTATCTTTTGAATTTGCTTCAATTGCATATATTACTCACTCAAGAAAGCAGTACATAGTCATACTTTGGTACTCAACCACTTTGAAACTCATCGAATTCGGTACTCAACACATTGTGATGCAAAAATTTTGTCCCAGTATTCGTCAGTTGTTCGGCACTTGTCAGGCCTCCTGGAACCAATTAATGTCGAGTACCAAGGTACTATAGCAATTAAGTAAATAAAGTGGTTAAGTGTGCCTTAGCTGACTTGCAGCGATGTCCTCAGACCTCTGATGTGTGTGGAAAACAAGATGTGTAAGAGCACACAGAAGAGTCTATTCAATTTTATATTATGACAGGTCAATTATATAATACCTCAATAAAGCTGTTAGCTAACCACCACAAAGGATTCCCTAGATGTATGTATGCATGGGAGTCAAGTGTGGCAGGATACATACTAGGGTCGGAAGATAATATGGGGGTGGAGGAGGAACTAGGGGGAGAGAAGAGTCAACTTAAAAAATTTTTTTAAACACACACACATACACACTGAATACCACCACACACCCAGGCCTCTTTTAAGCACTTTCTAAGCATTAAGCCATCAATCTTCACTGCATCTCACCCAGGAGGTTAACATTAGTGTTATCTTCCATTTTTAGAGCAGGAAATTGAACAGTGGGATGATAGGACTCCCCACAGGTCACACACTGTGGAAGTCACAGAACCTGAGTTCAAATCCAGATCTATCTGCCCCCTTGTACTCAGCACTTCCTATTGTGTATATTCTCATTTCACTCAAGAGGAAACTGAGGGGAAGCTGGGATGGCTCAGCTGATTAAGCACTTGCTTTGCAGCCCTGGAGATCGAGGTTTGAATTCTGGCTCCAGCCCAGGTGGACCCATATGCTGAACTAGGGTGTGCCCCCTGTTCAGTTCTTGCTGGGGCCTATGTGGGAGGCTCCCAGCCCAGTTCCTGCCCTGCGCATCCCCACGCCCACCTGTGGAGTGAAACTATATGGAAAACTAATGCTGTCAACTATGGAGGCTGCTCTGGGCCCGCCTCTTTCTCGTCTGTCTGTCTCTCTCTGTCAAAAAAAACAATTAAAAATAAATCTTAAAAAAAAAAGGAAACTGAGGCTCAGAGGGAAAGACTTATTCATATAGTCATATAATAGCTAGTGGCCAAAACCTTCCAGAATAAACCTTCAGCACAATGCTGTGAGGAAAGCATTTCCCAGATGCTAACTAAAGGTTGTAGCTTCTATGTTTCTATGTTTTGCATGTATCATGTGTTAAGTACAGAGCCAAGTATTCTTCATACACAGTATTACTTGGTCCTTACAACTGTCCTATGAGGGGTGTTATAAGGAAACTGAAGCCCAGAGAGAAATACCCTTAGCCATTCCCTCTGACTGAAACACTCAGACCCTCAACTTACTCCTTCATTTTATTCAAGTCTGCTCACTGCTGCCTCTTTTGATGGAGACGCTCTGATTACCCATCTAAGAAAGCACCCCCTTCCCAGTACTCTATATCTTTACCTGGCTTTACTTTTCTTCACAGAACTTATCTCTTGTCTTTTAGACACATTACTGATGTGCTTGCTGTTGGCTTCCCACCCTACGAGTACAACACAACCTCCCTGAGTATAGGAACCATGTGTGTCTAAGTCACTGCTATGTTTCCAGAGCCTAAAACAGTACCTGTCATGGGTACCGTATTTTCCGGCGTATAAGACGACCGGGCGTATAAGACGACCCCTGATTTTCGGTTGACTTTTTTTTGTTTCAAAAGTCGTCTTATACGCCGGAAAATACGGTACATGCTCAGATTACATATTAACTAGGTTAGGAGCATCCTGTGTGGCAGACGCTATACTTCTAGTGACTTACTACATTTCACATGCATTAAGCCATTGAATCTTTGCAACTACGATTGCTGCCACTGTATAGATAATAGTCACTTGCCGAAAGTCACGTGGCTGCTAAGAGACAGACTTAGGACATGAACCCAGGAGAATTGGCTAATGTGTACATGCCCATAACCACTGTACTGAACTGCTGGAGGGACAGTGAAAGACAATCATATCTCAGGTTTTACGATGCCCACTGCCCTGGCTTCTGAGAAACCTGGTATTCGGGCTCCTTGGACTGGAGCTGGGACTGTTTCTCTGGGCCTGGACAGAACATGTCCCAAGACCCAGGTACTTACCTGTCAAAGGCCTTCACACGGCCCAGGAGCTTCTTGTTGTTGCGACAGTTGATGAGTACCTGGGTGTTGTTCTTGACCGACTGTGTAAGCACGGAGAGTGGGCCTGTGTTAAACTCCTCCTCTTCCCGCTTCTGCAGCTCCTCTGGGGTCATCTCACTCTTGGGCTTGTTGAGGAGGCTCCTGAATGGACAAGTATGGAACCCATAGGTGAGAGGGGCCGGAGCTGGAGCATGGGTGGTCTTGACCTTGCACTCAGTGTCTCTCCAACCTTTCCCCAACACACCCAGCCTCCTATTCAGGCCTCACTTGGCATCATCATTTGGATGTCTAATAGACTTCTAATCTTTTTTTTAAGATTTATTTTTATCTTTTGACAAGAGAGAGAAATGGGAGAGAAGCGGGAGGGCCCAGAGCAGTCTCCATAGTTGACAGCATTAGTTTTCCATATAGTTTCACTTCACAGGTGGGTACAGGGCTGCGCAGGGCAGGAACTGGGTCAGGAGCCTTCCACATAGGCCCCGGCAAGAAATGAACTGGGGGCACACCCCAGTTCAGCATATGGGTCCGCCTAGGTTGGGGCTGGGATTCGATCCTCAGGCTCCGGGACTGCAAAGCGAGTACGCTGAGCCATCCCAGCTTCCCCAGATTTCTAATCTTGCACAGGCTGGGTTGAGCTCCACAATGTCCACCCACCTCAACTACTCTATCCACAGCCTTCCTCATTTCCTTCAATAGCAACTCCATCCTTCTAGTTCTTTGAGTGAAAACTTTTTTTTTTTTGTCTCCATAGAGACTGTCAAAAATTGCCAATGTCGAGTATATTTCAAGTTGTCATGGCGGGGTATTGGGAAAAGTTTTCAATTAGCAATAATCGCGCCTCGGATAAACCTCATGGGCTACGATACTGCCACTGCGCAAAGCTTGAGTGGAAACTTTGACGTCAACTTGATTCTTACCTTTTCTCACATCCTACATCCAATCTGTCAGCAAATCCTGTCATCTGCCCATAAAATATATATCCAGAATATGACCATTTCTTACCCAGTGTGAACCTCTATCATCTCTTTCCTAGTCTTACTAATCTCGTTGCCTTCTCTACCCATGCTCCCCAACAGTGTGTTCTCCCAGTGGTTGTGCCAAGACCTAAGTTATATCATCTTACTATTCCCTCCCATGGCTCCCATCTCAGTGTAAAAATGAAAATCCAAAATTTTCACCATTCCCTACATCAGGGCTGGGTAAGATGTCAATCGATGTCCACTGGTGGACTGCCAAGCAATTTGAGGGCAACTGCCTGAATCAAGAAAAGTGTTGTAGCAGACATCACATTATGCCAGGGCCTAGCTATGCTAGGCAGCTAAATGTAAAAAAATGAAATAAAATAAAATTCACATGTACCGCTGCTAAAAGCAAGAATTGGCTTTTCACAATCAAGGCAGCTGTACTAGTAAGTACTTGAGCAAGGGAAAATAGATAACTAGTGGTCAGAGACACCTGGAGAAAATTAGAAGTAGCCCTTACCCTGAAAGTCTACCCAGGCCTGCACTATAGCTATCTTTCTCTCTCTCTTTCAGCCACAGGGACCTGCTGGGTGGTCCTTTAAGAAATCAGACAAACTTTCATCTTGGGTCTCTGCATTTGCTTTTCCCTCTGCCTGAATGCCTTCCCAGGTATCTCTGTGGTTCGAGTTCTCAATTTCTTTCTTTGCTCAAGCATTGCCTTCTCAATGTGTCCTTCTGTGCTAGTTATGTTTCTTTATTCATAGCCTTAGTCACCTAACACACCATATACTTTACCTATTTATTATCATTACATTAATCACCTACTGGGTTCCCACTCCATAAGATGCAGGCAGGGACTTTTCTTAGAGGTGAGAGGTATTCACTGATATATCCCATGTATTTAAGGCAGTGAATGATATACATGAGCATTTAATAAATAACTTCTCAATGGATAAGTAAAGTCATTCCTGTGATTCCTTATCCACGAGCGAGTTAAATCTAAAAGAAAAACGTCTCCAGCTCAAATTATTCGGATAGTCCCACCTCTAATCGTTATTCCTTAAAGTCTGTACTCTCCTCTCCTAGGTTCTTTATTCGTTTCCCCTTAAAATTATTTGGGAAAGCCCTCGGCCCGTTATCTAATAAAGCTGTACCCTCTGCGGAACTCAGGATCCGTCAGTCCCCACGCCCGATCTCAAATTCAAGTAAGAAAGGTAAGCCACGGACTTGACCCTTAAAATCTCTGCCTCCGCATTCCGCTCTGCCCACCCCCTTCCACCGGTCAGTGGCCAAATTTACACCTTCCAGCCCATCCCGCCGCTTAAGCCTCGCCCCATCTCACATGGTGGTAGTCGCGGCACTCTCGAATCACTCTGGTCTCCACCGCGTTGCTTCTCCCTCTGAAGAGAGAGCGCGAGAGGCGGAACTTCCGCTTCCTGCAGCCCACTTCCGTGAGAGCCTGCGCAAACCCAACCAACTGTGGGGGCGTGGCCTGTCATCCTAGCGACTCCTCCAGCCTTACGCAGCGCTGGGGTAAAGGCCTTGCTTAGTGGTTCAAGGCCATTCAGGGACCTAGGGGCAGATGTTCACGACAATGGAGAGCAAAAGAGAGAGGGTCCGACTCAAATCATTTCATCGTAGAGCGGCACAGGTTGAGGGAGGGAAGCACACACCATTTCCGAATGCCCGCCGGCCCTCCCTTTGAGGGCGTGGCCTCCGAGAAACCAATCCACGCTTCACTTCAGGGATAAGCTCTACCCGATTCGTTTACGTATCTATTGATCTTTCCGACTCCACAAAACTAATCTTTTGCCTACATCCAGGAGGGGCGTGGACCTGCGCCCGGGAGGGCGAATATTTTCCATGGTCAAACGCTTCTCAGTGGCTTCCCCTGCCACGCTGAGGCGGAGCCTACCCCTTTCGCGCTCCCTTTCGGGTAGTGCAACCCTCAGTGGAACCAATGCCAAGGGCCCCAGGGAGACAGTGGGGCGGAGCCTCAGAAAGAGAGTCCCCATTGGCTTCAGCCCGCGGGAGTGCGGGATGGTGCAGTCGCTCTTGTTGTTCATTGGTCCGGTGAAGCCATGGGGTGGGACTTGGCTGGGCCTAAATTCGATCCTCGGTCACCAACCGGTTTCAGGCGAAGCTGCCATGCGTTCCGGCGGCCGCGGGCGGCCCCGGCTACGGCTCGGGGAACGCGGCCTCTTGGAGCTACCCTCACCGCCCAGTCGCCGCTTGTTACCGCGGGGGCAACTGTTCCCCCTGCTGCTGTTGGCGCTGGCCGTGGCCTCGGCGTTCTACACCATCTGGAGCGGCTGGCACCTCCGAACTGAAGAACTGCCGATGGGCCGGGAGCTGCGGGTGAGGCCCGGCGGGAGTGCGGCCACGGCGGGGGCCCGCTACATCTCCCCTTTCCTAAGGTCTCAGTTGTCGTGGCTTTATCGTATAGCCCCTAGCCGCAGGTGCCGCTGTGTCCGTCATTAGGACGCATGTCTCTTGTCAACAGAATTGGGCTTGTTCTGTAATAGTAGCTCCCCTTTTAGAGGGTTTCTAGTAGTAAAACTGGAAGTTCTGGGTTCTGGGTTCTAATACTAAAGTCAATTATTTGGAAGAGTCCCTTCTCGCTGAGCCTCAAATTCCCCTTCAGGATCGGGATGGGCTGGACTGGATGGGCTTGGAGGGACTTTTCTTGCATCTAGGATTTATCCTAGAAACCTTCGATGCTGGAGCTAAGATTAGGAAGAGGAACCCGAGCTTCTTAAGGGCGGCGGCGCCCGGGGGTAACGTCGGAATGGGGTTTGTTCTCACGCTCCGCTCTTCTCTTCCCCATCGCATTTCCCCCGCCCAAGGGCCCATTGATCGGAAGCCTCCCCGAAGCCCGAATGCGAAGAGTGGTGGGGCAACTGGACCCACACCGTCTTTGGAACACTTATCTGCGCCCTCTGCTGGTTGTGCGGACCCCCGGCAGCCCTGGCAATCTCCAAGTCAGAAAGGTAAATACCAGGCTGCACCTGACCCCTCAGACGGCCCGGGAATAGGAAATTATGCATTCTGCCCAAGATCTCTAAACTCTAAGGGCCGGACTAGAGTTTAGAGTAGAGCTAATCTGACTCTAGAGTAACCACCAGGCTGTACTGCCCTCTGTACTGTCCCTACCAAAATCTTACTATGCGCTAGGCATAAGTAACAGTCCTGTGAGGTGGGTACCTATGTGACTTTCATTATGTAGATTGGGGGACTGAGGCCTAGAGCAGTTAGGCATTTTCCCCAAATCCCACAGCTAACAAATGGTATACCAAACAGGTTGGCTCCAGAGCTGATGCTGTAACATCTCTATATTGCCTTCCAGAAAGCTTTGAGAGTCATTTTAATATTGAGTTCAAATCCCACTCCAGCCACTTGGAATGTGACCTCAGAGTAGTTTCTTAAGTTCTCTGTGTCTCAGTATCCTCATCAGAAAATTGAGCCATTGGCTATTCTTAATCCTATAGGGTTCCTAGAACAGGGCTTGGCACACAGCGAGTGCTATTGAAGAGTGAGCTGTGCTTAGTCTTGGCATCAAGAGGTGGGGTCACTCCACATCTGGCACTTAGTAGGTACTCAACAGAAGTGTGTCAAAAGAATAATTTTAAACCAAACTGGGATTTGTGAGTCACCCTGACTGTTCTGCATGGCTCAGGTCACATGACTCTTCTCCCAACCTCCTCCCCAGTCCCCACCCACCCTCCCACCTCTCTCTTGCCACTAGTTCCTGGAGGCCACTTTGCGGGCCCTGACAGCAGGTTGGCATGTGGAGCTGGACCCCTTCATGGCCTCAACGCCCCTGGGGCCACTGGACTTTGCAAATGTGGTGGCCATACTGGACCCAGGGGCTGCCCGTCACCTCACCCTTGCTTGCCATTATGACTCGAAGCTCTTCCCACCTGAGTCGGCCCCCTTTGTGGGGGCCACGGATTCAGCTGTGCCTTGCGCCCTGCTACTGGAGCTGGCTCAGGCCCTTGACCAGGAGCTGAGCAAAGCCAAGGATCAGGTGAGGAGTGGGAGTAGGGTGTGGGTGGAGAGTGGGGGCTGCCTTTACTTTAGTTGAAATCACCACCCTCCCTTGCCTGGTCTTGTCTTCTTGGCTCCACTCCACACACAAAGCCACAAGAATTTTTCTACCTCCTGAATGTCAGATCCTGTCCTTCCTCTGCCTAAACCCTCCCATGGCTCCTAACTCGTACCATGCATAACAGATTCCTTATAGTGGCCCATGATGTGTACCCTATTAACTCTCCAGTTCACTCTAGCCACTCACCACCTCCATGTACCTCAAACCTACAATATTCACTCCCACCTCAGGGCATTTGCACTTGCTGTTTGCTCTGCTTAGAATGTGCTTCTCTCAGATATCTTTCTAGATGGCTCCCATCCTTCATTCAGGTGTCCACTCTGATGTCACCTCCTTAAAGAAGCCTTCCCAATCATCCTCCTTGTCATTATCCCATGATTTATGTAGATCTGTCTGTCTCCCCAACTAGAATAAGTTTCATCTAGTCAGGGACTTGGCTGCCTTTGTTTCCTGCTCTGTTCCCTGGGCCTGGAATATTGCCTGCCATAAAGTAGGATGTCAATAAAAATTAATGAATGAAAACATAAGTCTCCTTGTGCTCCCCCCTGCTCAGACCCTTCCATGGCTTAAACCCAAGTGTCCCAAAGCCCAAGCTTCCTGGCCCTTGGTGTCCCCTCAGGCCTCTTCTCAAACCTCTCTAGTCCCTTCTCTGAAGGCCCCAGCCCTGGTCCATGTTGCTTCCTTGTCTGGGAAAACTCTTCCCTCTGTACCATTTTAAGGCCAGCTCCCACTCACCCTCAGTGCAAACACCCCTTTCCAAGAGACCTGATGTGCTCCCCAGGCCAGGTTATTCCTCACCCACTTCCTGTGCTCTTTCAGGACCCTTGTAGTTCTTGGAAGCATTTGTCCCAACTGCATTTCACTGCTGGTATAATTATTCATTTGTGGATCTGTCTCTTTTGCTAAACAAGCTTGAAGAATAAGTAATAATTAGAGCTAACCCTTATTTAGTTACTAAATGTCAGGTACTGTTTTGAGACCTGGATTTGAATCCTACGCCATGAATAGAACTGTTACTAACCCCATTTCTACATGAGGAAACTGATGCTCTGAGAAGTTAGTAACTTACCTGTGACTGCTTGGCCAGAAAGTGGCTGAGCCAAGAATTGAACCCAGGCAGTCTGGCTTACAGTCTGTACTCTTGCCCACCACGCTCAATGAGTGAGGGGACCTAGTTTGTTCCATTCAGCTGTGCAAGCAGGCAGGAAATGGGGGTGGGTTGAGGCAAGGGCTGGCACCAAGCTGGCCCTGATCACCGGCTCCCACAGGGGGCCCCGGTGACCCTGCAGCTGCTCTTCTTGGATGGTGAAGAGGCGCTGAAGGAGTGGGGACCTAAGGACTCCCTCTATGGCTCCCGGCACCTGGCTCAGCTAATGGAGTCTGCACCCCACAGTCCTGGCTCCACCAGGATCCAGGCAATTGTAAGACAAGGGCCTCGCTGGGTTCTGGCAAGGGAGGGAGGGGGCGAGGCAAGGTTGGCAGCACCCCACCTGGACTCTCTCCCTAGGAGCTCTTTATACTTCTTGATCTCCTGGGAGCCCCCCATCCAACCTTCTACAGCCACTTCCCTCGCACGGCCCGTTGGTTCCATCGGCTCAGGAGCATAGGTAAGGGTGATGGTGGAGGCAGGCTCCAGCCTGGGATGTGGGCAAAAAGGCTGGGGTGGGCCAGGCATCTGTCCTCTAAGAGGCCATCCAGCCTCCCCTCTACCTTCCTAGCCTCTCTCTAAGGCACTACAACAAAGGGCAAAACACAAAAAAGATCTCACAGTGTAGTGGTTTCAAACAGGGGCTTGGGGTCTGACAGCCCTGGGTTTGAATTCTGGCTCTCTCCTTACCAGTGTGTGAACTTGGGCAGTGGCTTCATCTCTCTGAGCCTCAGTGTCCTATCTATAAAGTGGGCATAATGGTAGTAATAGGGGTGTCTACCTCCAAGACCCAGAGGGATTAAATGAGACTGGGAATACCTGCAGTCAGGATTAACTAACATTAATCCTTGTGGGGGATGACCAGTTCTTTACCTTCAGACCCCCTGCCTTCCTCTAATTTGTGAGCAGGGGAACCTTTGGCCCCTGAGTGGCTGACTCTTGCTCCCTTATTCCCACCATCTCCAGAGAAGCGCCTGCACCGTTTGAACCTGCTACAGTCTCATCCTCAGGAAGTGATGTACTTCCAGCCCGGGGAACCCTTTGGCTCTGTGGAAGATGACCACATCCCCTTCCTCCGCAGAGGTACTTGCTACAGGGAGGCGTGGGAGGCAGGGGTCCAAGGGGTCCAAGTGGCTACAGGTGGGACTTGGCAGGGAGGCCTGGGCCTGGGTTCCTGCTTCAGCAGCAGGACTGACTGAGTCCTCACTACCGCAGGGGTCCCGGTGCTCCACCTCATTTCCACACCCTTCCCCTCTGTCTGGCACACACCTGATGACTCTGAGGTCAACCTGCACCCACCCACGGTACACAACCTGAGCCGCATCCTTGCCGTGTTCCTGACTGAATACCTGGGGCTCTAGCCTGCCCGGCTGACTCTGAAGGAGAAGCACCCACCAGGGGATGTGCCATGACCACCTAGAGCCAGAAGAGCTCAAGCTGAGCCCACCTTGGGTGTGCTGGCCGGTCCGTTTCAATACCTTTGGCTCTGCTTGTGTTAAGACCCTCTTTCCTTTGTCTGTCCCAAGCTGCCACGCTTCAAAGGCATGGACAAGACCACTGGGGCGAGAGCCAAAGGAATGAGTTGGCCCTGCTCTGAGGCCAAGGTTTGGGCTGAAGGTTTGCAGGGGCCAAATACTATTCTCAGTTTTAATCAGCAAACCATGGACTGGCATGGGGACCAGCAACACCACCCAACCAAATGAATTCTCTGTGGCTTGTTTTTGAGTCAGTTCATTTTCCAGAATGGCAACCTTGCTACTGCACTAGTCCAAGCCATGTGAAGCCCACAGAGGATGTACCCATAAGCAGGAACAGAGATGGAAGCCAATACTTGGGAACTCCAGATTCTGTCAGATCCAATGGGTGACAAACTAGTGTTTCTGCAAAACGTTCTGCAGAACTGGCATAATAGATGTTGCATGGAAAAGAGGATCAAAGAAGAGGGGCAAGGCAACATTAAAAGAATTTCTTCATTGCATAATGTGAATTTTCAAGGGTAAGACAATACAGTGTTGTCCCAAAGTATTTTAGCATGGAACCCCTTTACTGGACAAGCATCTCATAGAACTAGGGTACCACAGAAGATACTTTGGAAAACACTGTGTTTTGATAGGTTTGAGTATGTTTATGGAAGGAATAAGACAGACCTAGAGTCCCTGCAAACTAGTTAGACCAAACAATCCTGTCCCTTTTAGTTGTGAGTACAGGAAGGAGTGTGACATGATGGGTGTAACTGCAACTCTAATGGTAGCCTGAGGAAGTATTTGCCAACCCTACCTAATTTTCAGACTCAATTGGGGTGCTTATCAAAAAGGTTCCACCCAGACCTAATGAATCAGAACTCCAGGGAGGGGTTGGGACTCTATAATAAGCACCTGAGGAAGTCTTATGATCAGCAAAGTTTGGGACATGCTATCCTGATACAGTTTGGTGTGTGCCCAGCTGCTTAGCAAACCTACTGCAAAGAAAACAACATGCAGGGCGCCTAGAAAGGGAGTCCTAGGCTGGGCTGTGCCTGCTGGTTTTGTGACTTTAGTGGAGACCTGGTCAGTCGCAGGGATGTCAGGCCAGGATGGAGGGTCATTTAGTGAAGGTGAGCATCTGCCTTCTGAGTCAACTCAAGGCTGGAGAAGACTCAAGGATTCAGGGGCTAAAACTCAGGCTATCTAATGAGAGAAGATAAACAGGTCCTCGATTCACATTCTTCCACAGTAGCTGACACTGGGTACCTACTATGTTCCAGGTAACACCAGCATTTTACATATATCGACTCAGTCTCCCCCATATCCTGAGGTAGGTACAGTTTCGGTTCTCATTTTGCAGATGAGAGGGTCAGGTCTGAGGGCTTTGAACCATTTGTTTACAGAGCTTTCTCGCCTGCAGCTGCTCCTAACCCCATGTTCTACCTCCCTCCCCCAAATCACCTGTACTGGACCAAGAGCTTGTTGACAAAAAGTAGCTCCTCTTGAGGCTTTTAAATAGCTGCAAGTTAGAATAGGCTTGGGGAGGGGACCCTAGTAAGGTGGAACTGGCAGGAACCCTGAGTTCAGAAAGGGCAATTGAGACATCAACAGAGGGATAAGAGGGTTTCAAACCACAGGGAGATGAGTATGTGTTCATTTTTTGTGTAGCAGACATGGTGCCAAGCACTTATAGTGTACCATGTCCGTTAAGCCTCAGCCATCCCTAAAGTTGATAAGACCATCATCTCATTAGTGACAGCAAGCCGTGTTCAGTTACATTCTCAGCCCTCTGCCTCTGTGCAAGACACCTTGGCTGAGGATAGTACATGCCAGCCACTGGGCAAGGGGCCTGATGTACGTTTTCTGCATGAATCTGGGGTAAAGACTGTGAGCCTCATTTTACAGTTGCGGCTGCTGCTGCTGGGCAGTTGTTCTCCCCAGCTCCCATTTGTCCCCCAAACTCCGGGGTCCCCAGCCTTGCGCTTTGAAGGGGCCACTAGATGTTTTTGATAAGCACAAATGCTGAGCACTCTAGATGTGATGTCTCACATGTCAATCTTTATATATATATATATATGTATTTTTGGTTTTTTTAAAGATTATTTTTGTCAGAGACAGAGATGGGGGAGGCCCAGAGCAGATTCCATAGTTATAGGTCATCAGTTTTGACATGGTTTCATTCCACACAGGTGGACATGGAGCTGCAGGGGGGGTGGGGGTGGGGGGGCAGCGGCAGGAACCAAACCGAGGGCTTCCCGCATGGGAGGGGAGAATTCTTATCACAAGCCACCCCATCCATCGGTCACCAGCTACACCACAGCTCAACATATGGGGTTTGCATAGGCTGGGGCCAGGAATCAACCCGACCCTGCAGTTGTGAGGCAAGTGCTCAACCACTGAGTTATCCTGCCATTCCCTCACATGTCAATGTTTTGAGGACCCATCGGTATTTTCATTTTTTAGATTAAGAAACTGAACTTCTGAGAAATCCACTGTGGAAGACCACATAGCTGGACTCTCACTGCAGTGTGTCTAGGTGACATTTTATTTAGCCTGCTTCCCATCTCTAACCTGGAGATAATAGCTGTGAGGCTAAAGGGACATGGTACACTTTTAAGTGCTTGGCACCATGTCTGCCACACAAAATCCCCCCCAAAAAAACACCCCAGACCTAATTACCTGACAAGGTCCCAGTTGACCAAATGACTCATTGGACTTCTTGATCTTTTACCAGCCTGGAATTTGGAACCATTGTCTTTAAATATCTTTGCACTATTCACTCTTATGATTTTAGAATGCCAAGTATTAGATGTTCTCATTCTATCCTCTATAGCCTTGTTTTCTTTCCTTTTTGGTGTTTCTGCTACTTTTCAAACTTATCTCTCTGGTTCAATAAATCTTCCTTCAGTTGTGTCTAATTTGCTATTTAGCCCAGTCATTGAGTTTTACTTAGGATTGTTGGTGGTTTTCGCCTTCCTATCTGCTATTTAGTTCAGAATTCCCTACAGATATTTCCAAGCTCTTGTATTCTAATCTGACAGTCTCACCATCTGGAACTTTGTGGGTCTGTTTTTACTGTTGTTTCTGCTGGTTCTTGCTCATGCTGGTTTATTTCCACGTGTTTTGAGTATGTGACTATGTACTACTCATTGTCTGAAAACTATTTGTGGGAATTCTGGATGAAAATTCCTTCCATCAGAGGATTTATGTTTGTTTCTGCCAGACATCTCAGCTAGAAGTACCCTGGAACACACAGGTAATGCAAATCTGGGCTGCAAACCTGAGCCTAAGGGCCAGCCAGACTATAAATTCTCAGTTCCACTTCTTCCTTTCCTTTGGTCTTGTCTATGTTTAGAACTGGGGTGTCCAATATTTTGGCTTCCCTGGGCCATACTGGAAGAATTGTCTTGGGCCACAAATATAATATACTAATACTACTGACAGCTGATGAGCTAAAAAAAAAAATTACAAAAATCTCATGTTTTTTAAGAAAGTTTATGAGTTTGTGTTGGGCCGCAGGTTGGACAAGCTTGGTTTTGAAACCTCTGCAGTCTTCTTCCTTAACTGAGTTTGTAGTAGTTAGGTGGAATCCCAGCTCCTATTTGATTCAGTACCTTGGACAGGCTTTGGCCTTGACTTCTGCCAGCTTGTCCCAATAAGGCTACAAACAAGAAACCCAAGTTTGTTCATATTAGCAAACGCCTTTAGAACAAAAGTGGCTTTGGGGACCCGTGGACCATTCCCTTCAATTTTCAGCTTAGCATGTCCTTAATTGTGTGTTTTTTTAAATGATTTATTTTATTGTTTTTGACAGACAGAAAGACAGAAGGGGAGGGCCCAGAGCAGTCTCCATAGTTGTACTTCATCAGTTTTTGACATGGTTTCATTCCACACAGGTGGGCGGGGGCTGTCCAGGGTGGGAGCATATGGGTCTGCTCGGGCCAGGGCCGGGATTTGATCCTCAGTCCCCGGGGCTGCAAAGCAAGCGCTTAGCCCATTGCACCATCCCGGCTCCCCCCTTAATTGTGTTTTAATGACTATTTGATTCTTTTAAGATTTTTACTGTCTGTTTTTAGTAGGAAAGTCCAAACACTCTGGCCCTCTTCCCTCCACTGGAAACTGAAGGAAAGTTTTATCCCACAAAACCAAGCCAAGATTCAAACCCAAGTCTCTTTGATTCTAAAATCTAAGCATTGAATAACTACTATGATATACCCTAGTCTCTGGAAATTTTGACTTCCTGCTAAGAATATCAGGGACTGTTAACTACCTCTCATTATCCAATTTCCCTCTTCTTTTATACTTGAATTTTTAAATGTCTCAATCTCCTCTCTTCATTTAGTAAATAACTAAGTGAATATTTTAAAGTTTTCATTATAGGGATCTTTAGTAAGAGTTTTTTGTTGGACATAATACACCGAGCTAAAAGGATGCATTTCCTAGTTTCCTCTGCAGACCTTCCATATGGCTAAGTTCTGACCAGTGAGATGTATACAGAAGTATAGTAAGTCCTCACTTAACGCTGTTGATGGGTTCTGCAACTTTAAGCAAAATGACATATAATAAAACCAGTTTTACCACAGACTAATTGATAATAAACAAGAATTAAGTTCCTACAGCACCTCATCAATGTTATAACAAAATAGTGTTGGATGATATGATGTTATTTGAGGACCTGCTGTATAAGTGTACTACTCCCAGGAGGAAGTTTCCCTTCCTGCAAAATGGTAATGGCTGGAGTTTTAGCAGCCACCTTGGACCATGAGGATAAGGGCCACAAAAAATAATAGAATAGTGAGCTAGAAGGGGCCAGGGCTCTTGATGATGTCAGGGCTACCACACCTGCCCAACAGTGGATTTCTAAATAAATAAAAAATATCTTGTTTAAGCTACTACTATTTAGACATTTTTTCTAGTCCAAACTGACACAGATGAAGAGCCAAAAATAATCTCATGCTAAGGGACCTGGCTAAGGATCCTTTGCTCTCAACTTTTTCCATCTCACCATGCACAGGCCCATGACTCCCTTCTCTCCCAATCACCCTCCCTGAACAACATAGAAACCAGTCCAGGCCCAGCCTTATAAATATGTATTTTATAGAAAGGACCAATTCAAAATCGGTCAGATGCCACACGTTAGAAGATTTCAGAGCCACAAGGATAAAAAAAACAAGAACAACAAAAATACCACCAAACAAGAACAAACAAAAACACCCCAGATCAAATTGCCTGAAAATCAAGGTGTCAGATGACCAAAGGATTCTAAAGAAACATGTGGCTTGGGGGTAGAGAGACCCCAGTGTCTGAACAAGTACCCAGAGCAGAAGAAAAAACCACCCAGAAATTCAAACCCACAGTCCCTGCCCACTGGCCCCCCACGCTGTCAAGAGCGAGGCAAAGGGCTTCACAGCTTCTTGGGGGGGGGGGGGGTGATGGCAATAGCTTAAATAGTGGGAAAAGGGAAAATTTTATACTTCAACTTTTTTTCCTCTCCAGGGGAAGTGGAGACTGGTACCTTGAGGTTTAGGAGAAAACTGACTTTTTACTATTTTAATGGGGAAAAATATCTAGATATGGCAGGCAAGCTGCCATGAAATGTGTCCAGTTTGATCTGTGATGGGGTGGTCCCCAATTCCTAAAGAGAAGGTAAACCCTGGTATAGTAGGTTCAGAGAGGTACCAGCCTTGGGTGCTGCAGCCTCTTGGGAGAATATGGCTCCAGCGATGGCTAGGGGAAGGAATAGGAGGGGGCCAAGGGTGGGGGAACCCTTAAGTAGTACCAAAATTAGCTGCCGTCTGCTCCCTGCTGGTGGGTCCCTGGGGTGTAGAAAGTGGCAGGGAGGGTGCTGGGACTGAATGGAGAAGAAACTTGAGATGATGATAAAAAACACCCTCCTTGAGGGTCCCCAGCCCTGGGTCTGAAGAGTAGAAAACCAATAGGCATCAGTCAATCAGCGTGCTTTCTTAGGTCATCCCCCTGAACCCCCCTCTCAGTTCTGGAGGGGGAACAACGCTGCCTGGACTGGGGGATGGGCTGGTGACCCAGTCCTGGCCCTTGGCTCCCTGGGGGAGGGGGTGGGGGTGGGCATGGTGGGCTCTCCCCCCCCCTCCCCCGGCTTCACCTTCCCTCCTCCCGGCCAGCCCGGCCTCCGCCCCCACCTGGCCCACTGCAGGGCAGCACCCAGTTGTTATCGTGCAGACCCAGACGGCAGCCAGGCGTCTCTCGATCAGCTCGGCGGCAGCACATCCAATAGGAACGTCCATAAGGCAGGTCGTGGTGGTAGGGCTTGGGGTGCCAGCGGCAGAGCGACACATCGCCCTTCTCGTACCTCTTGCGGCACTGCTTGCAAGGGTCATCGCGGTAGAGTGGGTCACGGCTCCAACGTGAGTCTGTGGCCCGCACACCAAATGCCTCAATGATGCCCTTGAAGTGGTGGCAGGTACACTTGAGGGCCGCCAGGGCCCGAGTGGGTAGGAAGCTGAAGATCTTGACCAGTATGTGCTCGGGCAGCAGCAGCATGTACTGTCTTGGCTCCAGAAGCCTCTGGATCTTGAAGCGGATCTCCAGGAAGTCATGTGACACGTGCCGGTACAGGCGGCATAGGGAGGTGTCTGCAGTGCCCTCAGCATCGTCTGGACCTGGTGCGGTAGCTGGTGAGTCAGCTGGGGGTGGCTCAGGGGGCCCATCTGGCCCACGGGACTGGAGAAAAAAGAGCTGGCCGGGTGGTGGTGGCTCCTCGGGACTGACTGTCAGGCACACTGTCTCCTCTTTCACGTTCTTGGTGCCATCCTTGCCGAAGAAGATGCACTCGTCTACCACACCTGTCACCACCACATCCACGTGGAAGCCGGAAGCTCCACAGTCCCGGGAAGTGGGTGGAGGGGGAGCCGGGGGAGTGTCCTCAGGCCTGGCAGGGGCTGGGGTCTCTCCCTCACTGGCTTCATCTGCCCTAGCCAGAAGGAACTCCACGTTGCTGGGAAGGGCGTCTCGAGAGGGGCTGATGAGCTGGTACAAGTCACAGGTTATCTTGTCCTTGGCTCGGGCTCCAGGCCCTGGGCTGCCAGGGTAGACACAGCCGGGCCGGGCCCCACTCCCGTTGGGCAAGCTGCCGTCCGGTGCACGGGGCTCTCGGCCATTGGAGATCCGGAAGGCAATGCGCACCTCCCCAGGGCCTGGCCCAGGCCGCTCCTCCTTGCGGAGGCCCTTGGCTGGAGGGTTGTCCCGCTGGGCTTCGAAGTGGGCCACTGCCTCAGCTACACGGCTGCAGTCCCCGCCACCAGACCGCCGTTCGGACCCCAGACCCTTGGCAGGCCCGCCCTGCTCTGCTGACACAAAGACTACAGGTGCTGGGGTGCCAGGGCGTGGGTAGTTCTGCAGGGCCAGGGCAGCCCGCTGTTCCACCAGGGCCACCATCTCGGCCACAGAGAGCAGGTCCACATCCTCACCAGCAGAGGCTGGGGGCCCCTCAGCAGCAGGGGGCCCCTCGCGGCCCCCTGGGTCTGGCGGAGCTTTAGTAGACTCAAGACAGCGTCTCCTCCGCTTGGCCTTGGAACTGTCACTGCCCCAGTGCCCCTTGACCTTCATGGAGCTGGCCCGGCTGCCACCACCACATTGGTGGGCCACAAAGAAGGCCACCTTCTCCTTTGTATTCCCAGGCTTGATAACATACCATGTGTCCAGCAGGACTCGACCCTCGTCACCAGCAGCTGCTGCTGAAAGGAGTGGAGCAGACTGGGAGGTGGGGGCCTCTGTGGCCAAGGCAGGAGGTGTGTTCTCTGAGTGTGCAGGCCTGTGGTCTGGCTCAGCCCCACTGCCTGGCTCAGGGCAGGATGATGGCTTGAGGGTTGCAGAAGGTGGGCGTGGCTGGTTCTGTGAGTAGGTGCCAAAGGGTCGGGGGCACCATAGCTGGAAGGGCAGAAGACCACCACGGTCCATTCTGGGGAATGGCAGCAGACAAGCAGGGGCTCACTACATCTCAGGGCCTGGATGGTGGTAGGAGACTCCACAGGCTACCTAGAGACAGGAAAGAGAAGGTTGGGGAGCGGAGGAAGCCTGCCTTCTAGTACCAACCTGACCTTAATCTCTCCCGATGGAACAGACCAAATGAGGCCACCAAGAACTCCATTCCTGCCCTACTGCACAGGTGAGCCAATGGAGGGCTGCAGAGAGGATGGGACCTGCTTTTAAAACCTAGAGCCTGATTGAAGCTGGCAACTTGCTCCAACCCTACACATCATACTTCACTGCCTGACTGCCTTCACTTCTGATCCAGAGATCTCCTGCTGCCATAACCTTTAAACTTTAGTGAGAATACCAACTGACAGGCAGCTCCTCCTTTTGCTATTTGCTCACCCAGTAGCCAGTTTCTGAAAAGACAAGAATTCCTAGCCCTGCCCACAGCAATCGGAACAAGGTGGGCTGGGCTGGGCTTGGGAAGAAAATCTGAGGGCTGAGCCAGACAGGCCCTTAAGAAATCAGCTCTTCACTTTGTTCGGATTGTGGGGATCTTTCAGAAATTCTCAAAGCTGTGTATCTTCCTCCAAGAAAAAATCCACACATTTGCTCAAGATTGTGCATATAATTCCCCCAAAGCAGCCACAGACCTCTGGGATAAGAAGGCCTTTCTAGTCTAGCCTCCTCTCCAAGATGCACACAAGCAAAATGAGGCTCATAGTGGGGAAGGATTATATAGTGCAAAACCAGTGCCTCACACTTTCCACCACAGAACCAACAGGGAGCATATCCTTCAATCTCAATCCTTTCCTGACCCTTCTCCTTCCAGACACCAAAATCTTCACCAAACCTTGAACCTTCCACATGTCTATAGACCAGGTCAGCAAACTAAGGCCACTGGGCTGAATCTGGCTCACTGCCTGTCTTTGCAAACAGTTTTATTGAAATATGCTCATATATTTATGGCTGCTTTCATGCTACAATGGCTGAGTTGAGTAGCTGCAACCAATTAACATATGGCCCTGCAAAACCTACAACACTCATTACTATCTGTCCCTTTACAGAAAACGTTTGCTGTACCCGGCAATGTGGACAGTCCTTCTAAATATAGGCAACTCCAGACACCACTAAAACCCCATCATTTCATGGTCTTGTAGATACCACTCAAAATCCGGACACCCACAGATAACAGTCACAATGACAGTCCTAATCCTAAAAATCTTTACCCCCATAATCTCACCCACCCTTCAAATACTTACAGCCACTGCTGAAAAATCAGTTCCATATTAAAAAAAAAAAAAAATCTTAAGTCACCATATGGACCCTAAAACCTATAGATGGTTAACTTTACCAATCAGCCACCAATACATCTAAATGTCCAAGAACAGACACTAACACAGCAAAGACCATTTTTTTTATAGATGCTATCCCTCTACAACCTGACCATCCCCTGAAATGTCCCAATTAATTCCTACCCTTATCTCCAGAATATCAATGCCCCTCAAAAAATATCAAGACCCTTCCAAATCTACTTTAAACCTCCAAACCTATAAATATTCCCTCCAACACAGAAAGCCTCAATCTCAATGAACCTCACACAGATCCAACACCTAACAAGAACTCCAACATACACAGCAATTTCCCAACCTCACAGATGCCCCCAAACCAGTTTCCTGAAATCCTTTACCCACCTCAAACTCTACCTAAACCTCTACATGTATTCCCTAATTACACAGAAGCCCCCCAAACCTCAAAATGACCCACTAAAACATAAATGTGCCCTAATACACAAGGCTAATCCTAAACCATGTATTTCTCAAAGCCATATATTCCTCAAATACTCCCAAAGAAGCCCTACAAATGTTATAATAGACACGTGCTTACTGCAGACTCACTGCAAGCTAATTAGGTACTAACAAATCCTGCTGCGAATCCTCCAGCGTCTCTATGAAGCAAGCAATGTATCAGGTCCAGATGAGGCACAGAAAAGTTGAACCCCAAGTCTGGAAACAGATAGGTAGGAAGAAGTCGAGACAGGAGAAAGCCCAAGCATTCTGGCTCCAGAATTGGTACTCCTGGATTCTTTACTTTGCTTATAAGTCTTTCTGTGGGCTCCAAAATCACATACCCGGCAAACATCCTCAAACTTCAAAGGACACCCCTACAACACAACCAATTCTACCACATTACAAAAGACCTCACCTCCTTAGCTAATGGGAACCCCCAAGAATCTCCCACACCCACGAAAACACTTCCCCAAGCCCTAAAATATCGATTCAATACAAATAGTACCACCACATTTTGTAACTGCCCCCCCTGGAACCCGCCAACCTCCCTCAGACGACCCTCGAAACCTAGACACGCCCCCAAAGGGCCCTCACCCGGAGCCCCGCCCCCTTCGGAGGGAGAGGTGGCAGCCCACACGCATGCGCACCAGGGAAGCGGGCCCGCCCCCTCACTCCTCCTCTCCCGCAGTCGTGCGAGCGCGCGCCTAGTTTCCCTCCGCCCCTTTGTTGACAGACTCGCGCGTGACGCCCTCAGCCAATGAGCGGCTGCCGTTCGGGACCATGCCCATATTAGGCAGGCCTTGGCGAAGGGGCCCAACTTCGAAAGAGGGAGGAGTAGGCGAGAAGTGACGAAGAAGGTGTGGAAACAGCCGCGTGTAAGAGAGCGTGGAACAATTCCCAACTTTCTGGTACGCGGAGGAACAAGCCCAAGACAGAGGTCACCGCATTGAAGGAGAGATTTCTTACACGACGTTCCCTCTAAATAGAAACCCTGATTGACTGTTGAGATTTAAAGGACCAAGCAGATCCGAAATTGAGACTCCAGGGCGGGAGGGAAGGAAGCGAGCACAAAGATCTGAGTGCCTAGCTTTGATTGGGAACCCCGGGGGCCGAGATTTCCTGCAAGAGGGAAGGGGACAGCGAGATCACCTCACTCTGAAAACCAAATGGCAGAACCCTGCGACGGCTCCCGGGGCACTGAGTCTAAGCCTCTGGTCTTGGCATTCAAGGCTTGAGGCCCAAACGGATCTCTGCCGTTCAGCCTTTCTAACCAGGCGCCCCAAATCTGACTCAGACTTAGTACAAGAAAAGAATATGAAGTAACTCCATAATAACTTTTACTGATTACCTGTTAAAAATGACAATACTTAGGATATAATTTAATTAAATATTTAAAATGAACTTTTTCTTTTGATGTTTTAAATGTGACTACTTGGAGATTATAATTTACACATATGCTTTGCATTATATTGCTATTGAACACTGCTGGTCTATATCCTTTCAATGCCAGGTAGATTCAAGAGACAACCAACAGTGTGACTCTACTGCTGGTGCTTGTCCAGGCATCACCTGTCCCCGCACCACCTTGCCCCAATGTTGCCTGCTTCCAACCACCTACACATCACAGAAGGGTCGTCTCAAAGTATAAATCTGACCCTGTCCCCACCCTGTTCAAAACCTACCATGACACCTCAGTACCCTTGGGTTAAAGCCCAGGTACCTCATTGGCTCAGCCTCATCCCTCCCCACTCCTACACACCCTCAGTGGACCCAGGCATAGAAATCAGTTAGAATACTGGGGCCCTGTCTGATCTTAAGTAGGAGCTGTTATCAGCACAGTATGGATGAAGAAACTGAAGCAGGACAAGTTGCCTAACCAGCCCAAGGTCACACAGAACTGGTGTGACATGGAGCTGGGATAAGAACCCAGGGAATCTGATTCCAGGTCACTGTGCTCTACTGTTTCACTACATATTCTCTGAGGTCTCAGCTCAACCATCCCCTCCTCCAAGAAGCTAACCCATCTCTAGGTCCCCACCCTGGCCTCCTTACTATCTGTTCCTCAGCGCTACCTAGCTCTTCCCTTCCAAGGTCCTTTGCACTTGCTGTTCTTGTTACCTAGAATACTTTCTTTCCAGATGGCCACATGGCTCTTTCCTTATTTCATTCTAGTCTTTGCTCAAAAGTAACTTTTAACAGGTGGCCTTCCCTGAGCCCCCTTAGTGGAACCATCCACTTGCCCAGAGGGAGACCTCTTCTTGCCTCCTCCCAGCCCTGCCCACTCTGAGTCATCACTACTTAAGGATGGATCTATCTCCTCCACTGGACCACAAACCCCCTCGGGGAGGGGAGCAAAGGCCAGAGCTCTCTTGTCATCAAGGTGTCCTCAGCACGTGTCTGGACAGATCAAAGCTCCCTCACCTGCAGCTCCAAGTGCTAAACTTCTGGAAGCCTTGAAAGTGTAACTGCTGTTTTACACCCAGTTCTGTCTGGGTCCTAGCTGGTGGGGTAGCTGGGGCAGAATTTTCTAACTCCTCACACACTGAGCCCAGCACAAGGCCCTACACTAGGTCAGCTTTCAGAGAATGCGCTATGAAGATCCATTTATTGTAAAACATCACAACACAGAAAGACTGGAAGTAAAAACATAGAAAAAGACTAAGCAAGCAAATACAAACCAAGACACAAGTAGAATATTACCATTAAAAAACAAACAAACTGACAAAGCCAAAGGTATTGGGGACAAAGATGGTAACAAAATAAAATGACCTATTACACAACAACGTTCTCCACATAAGTGTTCCTAACACCATGGCCTCAAAATATACACTACAAAAACAAAATAAAACAAAACAACAAAGCAAAACAAAAAACAAAACAACAAAGCAAAACAAAAAACAACAACCAGATGACAAAGAGTTTGGCACATCCACAACTTTAACAGGAAACCTTAACATATCTCTCCAAAGCGATCAAGCGATTGGTTGAAAAGATAAAATAGAAACTAAACCACATAATCAACACCCTTGATGGGATACCCCCAACAATTAGAGAATTCACATTTTATATCCCTAGTTTGATATTCAGAGGTCCTCCTGCATGCTGGCCCTGGGTTGGGCACTGGGGACACAGAGATGACACTGAGCTCACCATGAAGAGCTCATGGGAAAGGGGGCAGACATCCAAATAAACAATCATGACCAACATGAATATATTAGAGAGAAAATGATGATCACAACAGCAGTTAACCCTTGAGCACTCACTGTGAGCCAGGCTTTGCTCTAAGTGCTCTACAAATATTAACTCATTCAATTCTTACACCTCACTATTTTAAATCTCATGTTAAGGATTAGGAAACGGACAAAAAGAATGGCTAAGTAATTGGCTTTGAGCACAGCTTAGTGGTAGAGCTTTGAATCAAAAGAGCTTGGTGGCTTCCAGAGCACAAGTTCATGAAGCACAAACAGCTTCATTCATTGAGTATACCAAGCACTTTGCAAGGATCATCTTTTTCAGTCCTCAAGGCCTTTGTACTCTCTGTTCCCCCTGCCTCCCCTGAATGCCCTTCCCCAGGTATCCACAAGACTCACCCCCTTACCTCCTGAGTTTTGTTCAAAAATTATCTTCATGAGACCTTCCTTGATTTAAAACTGCAGCCTCTGCCACAGACATATATATAAGGGCTGTCTGTAAAGTATCCAGCCATGCAATCATCCTCATCCTATTGACAATGGCTAGATTTTTCTGAATAGCCTTTGTATAGTCTCTCCTCCTTCCCTGATTTATTTTCTCCTTAGCACACATTACTATCTAATACACTGTAAACTTTGTTTATAAAGTTTCTTTGTTTTTTAAATATATATTTATTTATTTATTTTTGACACAGAGAGAGAGAGAGAGAGAGAGAGAGAGAGAGAGAGAGAGAGAGATACAGAGACAGAGACAGAGACAGAGAGAGAACTGAACTAGGGGAGCTCCCAGTTCAGCATATGGTTCTGCAAGGGCTGGGGCCGGGATTCGATCCCCAGTCCCCCGCGCTGCAAAGTGAGCGCTTTACCCACTGAGCCATCCTGGCTTCCCCTATAAAGTTTCTTGACAGTCTCCCCTCACTAAAATAAAAGCTCCCACAGGGTCAGTATTTTTGTCTAGTTTTGTCACTGCTGTATCCTCAGCTTTTAGAACAGCACTGAGCACTTGGCTACTCTAAGTGTGGTCCCCAGAGCAGCAGGCCCTGGGAGTGTGTTAGAAATGTAATCTCAGGGAAGCCGGGTTGGCTCAGCAGGTTAAGTGCTTGCTTTGTAGCCCCAGGGACTGAGGATCGAATCCTGGCCCTGGCCTATGAGGACCTATATGCTGAACTGGGGTGTGCTTCCCATGTGGGAGGCCCTCAGCCCAGTTCCCACCCTGTGTAGCCCTGCCCACCCATGTGGACTGAAACCATGTAGAAAACTGATGACATATAACTATGGAGACTGCTCTGGGCCTTCCCCCTTCTCTCTGTCTTTGTCAAAAACAATAAAATAAATCTTTAAAAAGAAAAAGAAATTCAATCTCATGTTCCAGCTTACGGTGAATCAGAACGTGATCTTCAACAAGATCTCTAGGCAGTCATATGTACATTTAAGTTTGAGAAGCAATGTCCTAGCCCATGGTAAATGTGCAAAATGCATATTTGTTTGAATGACTGAATGAACTCCTAACACTGTCATGGTGCCTGCCTTTAGCACATTTGATACTGGGGACCTCTTGGAAAAAGCCGACTGATTCCAGCCAAATCCACCTGTGGAAATCCTGCTCCCAGGACAGAGGCAGGATGCCACCTACCTCTTCTAGGAGCTATCCTGGTGCCCTCCCAGGCTACACACGATCTCTTCCTCCTGAGGCCTCCTCTTGCAGCACCTGTCACTGCTAAAATGACAATGACCCGGGAACAGGCTTCTCTCCACTCTACCCTGTGGGTTTCTGGATGGCTGGGACCTCTCCTCAAAGGCACAGCTGCTCTGTAAGCCTCCACATTTGACTCACTGGGCTAATTTAGCTCTTCCTGCTCCCTCCTAGCCAGTGAGAGTTTTCCAAACACAAATCAGGCCCTATTATTCCCCTGCTTAAAACCCTTCCAAGGGGTGCAAGTTTAAAAAAAAAACAACCCAAAACTAAAAAAACATGTTCATGAACCCTTTCACAGAAAGCTACTGGAGGATTTGCTTCTTCAAAATGAAGGTGTAAACCAAGGAAAAAGGAAGTAATCAGATCAAGGAAGTAAGATCTAGCCCAGAAGAGAGGCCAAAGGAATCCCCAGATGAAGGTAAAAGAGAGCCTAGGACAGCTGTGCAGCAGGTCTAGGGAGAACCTGTCTCCATAAATGCACAAAGACAAGAGAAAGGCTGACAATTAACAAACTAAGTGTGCAACTTAAGACGCCTGAAACATCACCACCACCAACAAACCAAAGAAGGAAGGAAATGATAAAAAACAGACCCCAGACCCTGCCACGCTGACTCAGGTGATACTCCTCCCTCCCACCTTGGGGATGTTCCATCCCAATGTTGGAGCTCTCTAGGTCCTGTCCAATATAGGCCTGGGCATAGAGCACTTACTTGCCCACAGTCACACAGGAATTGATGGCAGGACAACAGGGCCCTGTTCCTGGTCCTGCTCCTTCTATCCTCCAACCTCTGACTCCACCAACCACCCCACAACCATTTGTCCAGAATCCTGATCCACCCATCCCCCTTTCTTGACTTTTTAGTCTCTGGGTCTGCAGGCCTCTTTCCCTGTCAAGTTTTCCTTTTGGACTAAAAGCTCCCTAATAGCAGGAATCATCAAAATACAACATGTCAGGATCTAGCATTCTAGGATGCAGACAGAATCCAGGTAGGGTGTGCCAGCACCCCAGCTCTCCCAATTCTAAGGGCATGACCTCCATGCCTCAGTCTCCCCCACTGTAAAAAACAGATAATAACAGAACCTACCCATGGGTTGGCTGACCACTCACTGAGACCAACTCAGAAGAGCCTTCAGTACCAGCTAGGCACTGAAGAGCAGATCACTATCCAGGTGCTGAAATTGTTAAGAAAAAGTGAGACTATCAGAGAGTATGGAAATAACTGACGGAGCCAAAGACTTCTTCCCTCTTTATTTCACATTCTGAAATTAAATTGATCCTAGTCCCTCATAAGAACCAAAATATGACCACTCCTTTGTTACGGTTGAGTATTGGGTCTCACTTATTAATCAAACAGGTATTTATAGAATAGCTACTATATGTCAGTACTATTCCAAACACTGGTGATATGCAGGGGAAAGGAGGAAGAAATCCTTTTCATGGTGCTGATACACTAATTGGAGAGAAGGGCCAGTAAATATATAGTAAGTTTCAAGGCAACAAGTGCTGTGGGTAATAAATACAGCAACTAAGAGGGATCACAAGTATAAAGCAGAGGAAGTTATAATCTGAATCAAGGGGACAGGATGGCATCACAGAGCAGGCGATGGGCCAAGCCTTTTAGAAAATCTGTCCTTTTAGAAATAATATGGCTTCACCACAGTTGCTAGAAATACACTATTAAAAACGGTAAAAACATCATTTTGTATGAGTAAGTTTCAGACAAGCACAAGTTGACAATACATTTAAGACTTTAAGACAAAATAACTTGGAAAGCAGACACATTTTCTAAGACAAACAAAGGGATAAAAAAGTGTCACCTCACCCCAGGGTGCCCAGATACAACATACAAGAACAGGGATGAGTGAGAGGTTGGCAACTTACCCCCAAACCATTATGATTTCAGATAATTCACTGAAAGCTGGAGACAAAGTCTTAAAAATCCATGAAAACAATGACAAGCAGACAAAGCTGGCATGAGAGGCTAAAAATGAATCAGTAATAGAGAAACCCAAACCTGAAAAATAAGCACAATGGCCACAAGAATTGCCAAATTGCCCCAGTGTTGTGACAACAGCAAACTCCCCAAGGGCAGGAGGTCAGCCTGGACCTGGTATACACCCTGGCACACAGTAGGCACTCTATCAACACTGTGGAATACTCAAGGAATAAGCCCACATTTTTCCAGAAGAGGAAACTGAGGTCCACAGGGATTAAGTGACTTGTCCAAAGTCACATCGCTGGTGGGTGATGGAGCCAGGATTCAAATCTGGGTATTCTGGCTCTGAAGTGCATGTGCAATACATTTTTCTTGAAAGAATGAAAATTATTAAAAGACGTCACACTTATTGAGGGCTTCATAAGCACTAGGCATTTTATGTATGTTATTTCATCAACTTCTTACAAGAGCCTCATGGTTGGAATGGAGTCCCATTTTATATATGAGAAAACAGGCCCAGAGTGGGCCAAGGACACACAGGAGCAGAAGTGGTGATTTGAACCTGAGCTTATCTGAAGCCAGTGCTTTCCTATCAGTCAGGGAACTTATGTGATACTCAGGAAGCCTCACAACAAATGAATCAAGATGAATTACAAAGTTGCTGAACTGCCCAGTGAGGCCCCAATGACCAAAAGGTTGGGGGCGGGCGGGAAGGGGGGGGGGGAACAGTTGTTAGAAATATTTCCTATTCATTGAAATACCTGGAGTTGGGCCAGGCTGGGCATTGCCAAGTGAATTATTTATATTTGGCTGGGGATAGGGATGGGAATGGGGACAGATTGAGTTTCTGAGCACCCCCCTTGGGGAGCCACCCTTAGACTTGGGAGCCCAGGGGTAGAGGATAGGGAACTAAAAGAGTCAGGACATGGGGTTGACCTGGGACAGAAAGGAAAGGAGGCAGCCTGGCTGATACTTCACTCACTGGTCCTTCTCTACTGCTTTCTCTCTCAAGTCTGTTTCCCATTCATATTCAAAAAAGCAACAACTCACATGTATTGAGCACTTACTCCAAGCACTTTACATTCATACCTCCACGACTCTTCTAACCTTCCTAGGGTTACTGATCCCATTTTACAGTTGAGGAGAGGTCACAAGACTTGCCCAAGGTCACACAGCAAGTAAATGGCAGAACAAAAATTCAAACTGAGGGCTGCTTCAGTCATTTCCTATTCATGACTCTACTCATGACATTGTACTTCAGCACAAAAAGTAGGGACTAAATTACAGTGGTGAAAGCAGAGATTCTGAGCCACGATGCCTAGGTTGGAATCCTCAGTCTACCATTTAATGCTGGATGACCTTGGGAAAGTTGTTTCTCTGTGCCTCTGATTCCTTTCTGTAGAATGAAGATAGTAATAACAGCACCTACACTTCAGGAATGTTGTCAGAATTAAATGAATTAATATTCACAAACAGTTATGAACAGAGCCAGGCACTTTCTAAATAAGTGTTAGTTGTAATGACTGTGGGGAGCTTCTGCATGCTCCTGAGCTGGGGTGTGCCCAGATCAGTGCCAGGTTTTGAGAAAATGCCTCTGGGGCTGGATTGAAAAGAAGGGAATCCATTAGCACCTGTGACCCAGTCACATTCCTAGGGTGGGTAACTTCCCACCAACAGCTCTGAGACTGAGGACTTATTGCCAGCCAGGATAACTATCTTACATCGCCTCCCCTCTTTTAGCTGCCATGCTATTCCCACAATACAGATAAGGGCACTGAGTTTCAGAGAGGGGAAACTTGCCCAGGTCACAAAGGAGTGGCCGAATAAGAGATTTGAATGCCAGACTGCCCATACACACAGACGATTACACTTTTCAAAATTCCACTGGAGAAACGAGAGTGCACAAGACTGTCTCCACGGTCCTTCTAGCCCTATTAACTTACAGTTCTGTGACTGTCCAGTTTCAGGATTCTCTGCCTGGACCAGGCAAACTATCACTACATCCCGGCCCCTAATCGCACGAGCCTAATTCTCCACACCACTCTACCACTGATTTCTTTCTTCCACCATCTCAATTTGCCCTCCTATCCCTAATCTGATCCAGAGGTTCCAATCCACTGCATTCACAGCTGGCCTCTGTCTCGAAGCCTCCAGACCCTCATTCATCTAGCTCTGAACCCCATGCCTTTCCATATCCTCCAGGCTAACCCCCTTAAATTTGCCACCTTCTGGGCCTCTGCCTGGACGCCTAGCCCCTTCTCCAACTCAGGACCCCCTTCCCCAACTCCGAGTTCCCTTACAATCAATCCTAAAGCTAGATTCCCTGACCACCTTCAAGACCCGTCCCCCAACCCCCATTCTCTTACAACTCCCTCCGGCTCCCATCCCTCCCAATCCCCTCCCCCAAGCGATCTCCTCACGTCCAACCTCTTCTTTAGCCCCTGCCTCTTCCCTCTCGCCACCCTGGTCCCGAACCCCCGCCCCAACTCTCAGGTGCCCCCGGCCCCCGCTCTGGGTTCTCACCATCTCCCTGCGCCGCAGATCCCTCGGCTCGCGGGTTTCCCCCACTCGCTCCTCTCCAGCCTCCCCTTCCGGGTTCCCGCCCCGAAGCCCGCTGGGAATTGAAGTCCGGTCAGCCACGGACTACGCCTCCCACAAGGCAGCACGGTCAAGCTTGGAGGTGGGGAAGAAAGCAAACAGCGGGCATGCTGAGGAAAAGGACGACTCTAACATTCTGGAGGCAGAGAGGGCGCTTGGCAGCGCAGGCGCAAAGAGAGCCCCCGCTAGGCGCCCTGGGAGATGTAGTCCAGCCTCCTCCATTTTGGCCCCAGGCCCTTGGAAAGGGAAATGAGAAAATTACAAAGGGGTTTTTGTGAGGAGTGGAGAATTGGGAGAGAGCAAATTTATCGTTTTACTGAAACTGATTAACATAATAATTAACAGAGCCTTGTATTTTCTCAAAACACTTTCCTGTTCATGTTTTCCTCTGGTTTTCCACCACCTCCTAATTTACAAATGAGAAAATTAAGCCTTAAGAGGGAAGAAAGTCTCATGCACTAGGAACTTGTCCACATTACAGTTAGGCACCTTTGTATATCTTGTTCAAGTACCCAGAACAGTGTAAATATGTTGGGTAAATATTGCATGCTAATTATATGCCAAACACCCTGAAGACAACCTCAGTAAGAATTATTCCAAATTTATAAATTAAAGCAGGAAGAGATTAAGCTTCTTCCGCATAGCAACATAGCAAGAAAGTGATTGAAACTGAAATGTGTTGGACACCAGGGCTTCTACTCTCCACAAGGTCGCTAGATCACCTTTCCTTAAACTATATTTTCCAGTCCATCCTCCTCACAGGCCATGAGAATGAGCTTTCTAAAATGGAGAATTTGATATATCAAGGCACACACAACTTCAAGAAGAGAACTGCTACCAAGGCACAATTCCAATAGCCCGCTTCTTTGAATCTTTAATGCAGCCCCTGCCTCACCAAATTCTCAGTCTGTGACCCTTCCTTTCAGACTGCCCTGAGAAGATGGTGGCTAAATTCCCAACATCCAGCATGGTGCTTGGCACACAGAAGGCCTTCGTTAGATACACTGTGAAGGGAAAGGTGGAATGGGACATTCGAGAGTTTGAAGAACTATTGGCCAGATCTCTCTTCTGGAGAGTTGGCAGTTGGGAAGACCCCGCCTCCTAGTTAATATCCTTCGTTAGGATTACAGGAGTCGTAAGGGGAATGTGGTTATGTGGGCGTGGCCCGCCGAAAAGGCGGCAGCTGATTGAACGCTGATTGGTTGGCACTTTGGCGCGCACTTGCAAAGTCTGTGACAGGAGGCGCGAGGCAGAGTTCGCGCTGTGCTGGAAGACAGAACCCTTCCCCAGGCGCGCGTGCGCAAGGCTACTTGCACGCTGCCCTTTCCCATTTCCAGTTTCGCGCCAACACACTTAGCGGGAACTGGTGAGGGCGTGGTCTGGCTTCAGGAGCGCACTCCTGCTCGACTCCTCAGGTCTCACTCAGAAGTCTTGTACCCAGAGGATTCGCACCCATTTCATGCCCGGGTTGGGAACGTGGTGACCAAGGCTAGCCCGGGGCCCGTATGTGCCGCCATCCTCCCCGGAATCCGCGTGAGACGCTGTCTAATCGGACTCCCAAGTGTGGGGCTGGAGAGAAACCAGAAGGGGGACCTAACGCCATTTTCCACGTCCTGAGGCGGGTGCTGAAGGCTGAGGGGAATTGGGGTGGGAACAGACCAGCACTACCGGGCAGAGGGTAGCCTGGGGTCCACTCAGGAGCAGTGCTTTGTGGCTGTGGCCTCCATCTGGGGGCCTTAGGAAGACAGGGGAAAGTGTACTCCGGGTACAAGTGGTGAGCGAGGTAGAATTTGGGCAGCAGAGCTAAGTTTGAGTTTGAGGCTAGGCTCAAAGTTTGAGATGCTGAGAGGCTCTGTTTAAATAGCATTGGGGATCTGGGTTCTCAAGGTAGGAGCTGAGGGTCTCAGGATTTGTGTCTGAATATAACTAGTTTTGGAATCTGAAGATCTTGGGTATTGTGACTGGAAGCTTCCCTGTTGGATCCTAATTTTTGGATCTGGAAATCTTAGTTTTGAATTATGTAATATCATTTTGGGGGTCTGGGATCTGACTTGAGAGGATTGAAGCCTCAGTATAGATTTGGGACTAGAATCTCAATGTAGAGTATGAGTTATGAGATTTAGGGTCTGGAGTCACAGTTTGGGACCTTGAGGATTAAGTTTTAGGGCCTGAAGTCCCTGGAGTATTGGGCTTTAATTTTAGGGTCTAGGTCTCAGAGTAGGACTCACATGGAGATCTTTGTTTTAAGGTTGGTGTCACAACTTGAGGGCCTTAAGTGACAGTTTTGGGGTCTTGAGGTCTTTATTTTAGGACCTGAGGTCAATTAGGAGGGGAGGGGGCTGAGGCTTGCTTGGAGGGGTTTAGATTTTTTTAGGATTTGAGTTCTCGGTGTTAAAGTTTGTGGTCTATGATCTTTTTTTTTTTTTTTAAGATTTATTTTATTGATTTTTGACAGAGAGAAACAGAGACAGAGAGAAACAGAGAGAAAGAAGAGGGCCCAGAGCAGTCTCCATAGTTGACATTAGTTTTCCATATAGTTTCACTCCACAGGTGGGCACAGGGCTGTGCAGGGCAGGAACAGGGCCAGGAGCCTCCCGCATAGGTCCCGGCAAGAACTGAGCTGGGGGCACACCCCAGTTCAGCATATGGGTCTGCATGGGCCGGGGCTGGGATTCGATCCTCTGTCCCCTGTGCTTCAAAGTGAGCGCTTAACCCACTGAGCCATCCCAGCTTTCCCTGTGGTCTATGATCTTAAGATTAGGATCAGGGTTGTATTCAGGGATCAGAAGTTGACAGTTGAGGGGTCTGGAGTATATCAGAATTAGAGTTTTAGGTTTTTAGGTTTGGAAGGACTCCTTTTTGGGTCTAGGTCCACTTTCTGGGAGTTTAAAGTCATATTTTTAGTGTCTTTTTTTTTTAAAGATTTTATTTTATTGTGTTTGACAGAGACAGAGAGGGACGGAGACAGAGATAGACAGAGAGAAGGGGGAGGGCCCAGAGTAGTCTCCATAGTTGAACTTCAGTTTTTGACATGGTTTTGTTCCACACAGGTGGGTGGGGGCCTCCAGCATGGGAGGCAAGCCCCCTCCAGCCAGGGGGCAAGAACTGACCTGGGGGCCTCCTGCATGGGAAACACACCACAGTTCAGCATATGGGTCCACATGAGCCGGGGCTGGGATTCGATCTTCGGTCCCCAGGGCTGCAAAGCGAGTGCTTAACCCGCTAAGCCATCCGGTTTCCCTTTTAGTGTCTTAATATCACAGTTTAGAGATCTCAAAGCCACAGTTTTCAGACCTGGTAGTCTCCATTTCAGGGTCTGACATCTTGCCATTAAGACTGAAATTCTGAAGTCAGAGTTTGGGAATTTGATCTTTAGTTTTAGGTCTGGATCATGATGTAGGGGTCCAAATTTACAATTTAGGTTTCATGGACTTTATTGTACAGTTTTGGGGTTTTAATTTGGTATCTGGGCCCATATTTTGGGGGCTTGAGGGACTTCATTTTGGGATCTTTAATGCTCAAAGGAACACCATGGGGACAATGAAGGCTGCCTGTCAGACTGCCCATTTCTGCTGGAGTTCCAGAGGTCACTAATAAGTCTTCTCTTTTGCAGATGTGGGATTCCAGCAGATATTTGTGTTCCCTTGAACAGTTCAGAGCCAATTCCTTGGGTTCCAGTAACAGGTAAGGGCCTCTCCTCCCATCCCCCTTACAGCTCCAGCCACTCTGGTTGAATAATAATAACAATAATGTTTACTGAGCATTTTCTGTTTTGTCAGACTCTTTGCTAAGGCTTTTTGTTTTTTTTAAGATTTATTTATTTTTTTGACAGAGAGAAAGAGAGATACAGTCA
The DNA here is from genome assembly GCA_004027555.1 of Craseonycteris thonglongyai. Taxonomy (NCBI): domain Eukaryota; kingdom Metazoa; phylum Chordata; class Mammalia; order Chiroptera; family Craseonycteridae; genus Craseonycteris; species Craseonycteris thonglongyai. The sequence continues at coordinate 8,877 of PVKE010009006.1, read as the reverse complement.
GAAATAGAGAGAAGGGGGAGGGCCCAGAACAGTCTTCATAGTTGCACATAATTGGTTTTTCCACAGTTTCATTCCACAGGTGGGCAGAACTACACAGGGCAGGAACTGGGCCGGGGTCTTGCCCTGGTGAGAACTGAACTGGGGGCACTTCCCAGTTCAGCATATGGGTCTGCACAGGCCAGGGCTGGGGTTCGATCCTAGGTCCTCGGGGCTGCAAAGTGAGTGCCTAACCCACTGAGCCATCCCAGCTTCCCCCAGTTTGTTTTTTTTTAAGATTTATTTTATTGATTTTTGACAGAGAGAAACAGAGACAGAGATAGACAGAGAGAAGGGGGAGGGCCAGAGCAGTCTCCATAGTTGACATTAGTTTTTCCATATAGTTTCACTTCACAGGTGGGCACAGGGCTGCTCAGGGCAGGAACTGGGCCGAGCCTCCCACATAGGTCCCGGCAAGAACTGAACTGGGGGCACACCCCAGTTCAGCATGTGGGTCCTCATGGCCGGGGCTGGGATTTGATCCTTTGTCCCTGGGGCTTCAAAGCGAGCGCTTAACCTGCTGAGCCATCCCAGCTTTCCCTGCTAAGGCTTTTTTTGTTTGTATGATATCCTTTAACAACTCTACGAGGAAGTAGGTGTCACTATAAGCACCATTTTCAAGATGAGAGAACTCTGAGGTAGTTGGCAAAGATCATCTCTAAGCCAGCCCTTGCAGGCTTTGGCATTCTGAGTGGCTTCAATGCTCTTCTTTTCCTATCTTTCATTCACCCATCAAGCACTTACCAAATGTTAGGAGTCTTAGGGGATTTTCACAGCAGATTGAGGGTTGGATCAAGTTTCTCCCTTTCTCCAAAGTCTAGATAAAGACAAAAAATAGCCAGAATTCATCTTACCCCTACTGTCCCCCACCCCCCAACTTTCTATCCATTCATCCTTTCATTTATGAATTCCAAACATAAGCACCTACTTTGTTCAGATTCTCTAGGTACTGTGCTCAGAAGGAGCACCATGAGGAAAATGAGGAATGCCCATGTCACTACCCATTCTTCCTGGAATCCTAGAAGTCACCAACAATGCATTCTCTTTCTCCCTTTTCTAGATGTGGGGTCCTTGTATTAATAAAGACTCTGAGTTGCAATTAATTGAAACCTAGCTGAAACCAGGGGATGCCTGGATGGTTCAGTGGGTTGGGTGCTCATCTTGTAGCCCTGGGATCCGCGGATCGAATCCCGGACCCGTCCAGTGCAGACCCATATGCTGAACTGCACCCCAGTTGAGTTCTCACCTGAGCAAGCCTCCTATGTGGGAGTCCCCTAGTTCGGCTCCTACCCCGGGGATTCTTCCCATGTGGGAGGCCCCCAGCCTATTCCTTCCCTGTGCAGCCTTGAGCCCCCGGCCTGGTTCCTGGCCTGTGAGGCCCCGCGTGCACCTGTGGAATGAAACTATGTAGAAAACTAATGACATGCAACTATGAAGACTGCTCTGGGCCCTCCCCCTCCTCTCTGTCTCTCTGTCAAAAACAATAAAAATAAATCTTAAAAAAAAAGAAAGAAGAAACCTAGCTGAAACCAGCATAAAAGGGAACTTATTGAATCTTTTAAACAAAAAATTCAGGGGCATCCGGCTTGGGTGGTTCCCAGTGAGGAGTTAACTGATGTTGCCAGGAATTTGCCTCTTGAAGCTCTGCTGTTTGTGTTGGATTTCTTCTCAAGCAGTCTCTCCCTTTATGACAGCAAGAGGGCTCCCAGCAACTCCAAGTTTATATTTTGCCAACTGGACAACCCTAGCACAGAGAGTCTCATTCCAGAATCCATTGAGTATTTGGCCAAACCTGGGTTAGACCCTAATCCTGAATCAACCACTGTGAATCTTCTTGGCTGGATCTTGTATCTGTGCTCACTAGTGGAAGGGGAAGTTGGCATTAGCCTCTCTGAACCACATGGACTGAGACTGGGGGAAGGAGGTTCCCCAAAGGAAACTATTACCAGAAAAGGAGGGATTGGATGTTTGTCAACCCCAAACAACAGTTTTATCAACCATAGCCATACAATATAATACCTCCACCCCATTCTTGAATATCTCTTATCCCTAAATTATTCTGACAAATGACTGTCTACCCTCTATCTTTTTTTTTTTTAAGATTTATTTTTATTGTTTTTGACAGAGAGAGAGAGAGAGAGAGATACAGAGACAGAGAGAAGGGGGAGGGCCCAGAACAGTCTTCATAGTTGCACATCATTGGTTTTTCCCCATAGTTTCATTCCACAGGTGGGCGCGGGGCTGCACAGGGCAGGAACTGGGCCGGGGTCTCACCCTGGCAAGAACCGAACTGGGGGCACTCCCCAGTTCAGAATATGGGTCCGCCTGGGCCGAGGCCGGGATTCGATCCTTGGTCCCTGGGGTTGCAAAGTGAGCGCTTAACCCACTGAGCCATCCTGGCTTCCCCTACCCTTTATCTTGAACTAACATTTTGTGAACACTTTCTATGTGCCAGGTACCGTGTTAAACACCTTTCTGACAAGATCAAACTTTCTAGCCACCTGCATTTTATAAATGAGTTAAAAATAGGCTCAGAGAGATGAAAGCACTTGCCCAACATCATACAGCAAATGGCAGAGCTGGGATTTCAATTTAGATCTATCTGTCTGCTTCAAAAGCTAGAGCTTATAACCAACTATTATGCCGCTTCTTGGGACTGCTCCCTGATTTGTCCCACTTTAGGGTAGCTCTAACTCTTAAAGTCCTGTGCTTGTTAAAGCAAATTAGGGACCAGGCCTTGGTTTTCCCATATCTAACATGAGAAATTTGGACTGGTTCTTGGTAAAGCTCCTTCCAGCTCCCATAAAACAGGGAGTGTTTAGGCTGATTAGCTGAAGGAAGAGGAGACCCAGGAATTAGGGTCATTTGACATTTCAAAGCCTGAGAGTCCTTCACAAGATAGTGCACGCATTCATTAATCAACAAGTTACCTGCTAAGTGCCAGGCATCATTCTAGGAGCTGAGGACACAGCCAGGGCCACATTATGACTTTCATGGGCCTTAGGCAATTTTCTTCTTGGGCCACTTCCTTGTTAAAAAGATATTAGGGGAAGCTGGGATGGCTCAGCCCTTAAGTGCTCACTTTGCAGCCCCAGAGCCCTAGGATCGAATCCTGACCCTGGCCCATGTGGACCCATGCTGTCAACTACTGAGACTGCTCTGGGCCCTCCTCCTTCTCTCTGTCTGTCTGTCTGTTTCTCTGTTAAAACAAAGAAAACAGGGAAAGCTGGGATGGCTCAGTGGGTTAAGCGCTCGCTTTGAAGCCCTGGGGACCGAGGATCGAATCCCGGCCCCGGCCTATGCGGACCCATGTGCTGAGCTGGGGTGTGCCCCCAGTTCAGTTCTTGCCAGGGCCTATGCAGGCGGCTCCTGGCCCAGTTCCTGCCCTCCACAGCCCTGTGCCCACCTGTGGAGTGAATCTATATGGAAAAACTAATGTCAACTATGGAGACTGCTCTGGGCCCTCCCCCTTCTCTCTGTCCCTCTCTGTCTCTGTTTCTCTCTGTCAAAAATCAGTAAAATAAATCTTTAAAAAAAAAACAAAGAAAACAATAAAAATAAAAGATTTTGGATGCTGATAAATTATATGAAAATATGACAGAGGATGTGCTTATTTAGATTGAATGATCAGGAAAGGCCTCTCTAAAGAGGTTACATTTAAGCTAAGCAGTGAATGGCAAAGAAGAAATCAGCCATGCAAAAATTAGGGCAAAAGAACATTCTGGGTGAAGAAAATAGTGAAGACTCTAAGGCAGAAGTAAACTTGGCAGTTTAGAGAAACAGAAAAGGGACCCATGTGGCTGGAGCTGACCTGTTCCCTGTAGATCCAGAGGGCAGAGCTAGGATTAGTGAGTGAAAAATAAAGACTATGAGGAAAGAACTTGGCTAAAGCCAGAACTATCCAGCAAGGAAAGGGGACAGGATTTGCCTTGGGAAGGATTGCCTGGCTCCCAGAGGCCCCAATGAGCAGAACCCAGGTCGTACATATTCAGGACTGCTGTCCAGGAGATGCCAAGATTTTGTGATTCTTTTTTTTTTTTAATATTTTTATTTCTTTATTTTTGACAGGGGGGGAGAGAGAGAGAGAGATACAGAGACAGAGACAGAGAGAGAACTGAACTGGGGGAGCTCCCAGCCCAGCACATGGTTCCGCACGGGCCGGGGCCGGGATTCTATTCCCGGTCCCCGGCGCTGCAAAGTGAGCGCCTAACCCACTGAGCCATCCCGGCTTCCCCTGATTTTGTGATTCTTAGCCACCCTTTTGTTCCCTCCAAAAATATTTTTTCTGAAACTTCTATATTTTTTCTCAGACATGATCCAATAATGCCTTGAACTTAAATAAACCTGGACACTTTTTCTCCCCTGTTTTCTATGTTGTTTCTCACTGGGGCTTCCAGGGGCTCCCCTAGAAGGAAAGTGGAATGCAAAAAAGAAATATCAGGGCTAAACAGGACTTTAGAGATCAGCCTACCCAGTTTTTCTGCAAGGCTAGCATCCCAACACCCTTGCCCCTAAAAGTTATGGTTTCTACCAGGAGGTACCTAGAGACCAATTGGTGATTTTTTTTTTTTTTTCATTCCTTCATTCAGTTGATTAAGTATAGTTTTCATACTGCTTTTATAGTGGTTTTCCATAATCATAGTGGTTTTGAAGGGGTGACCTAGAGATGTCATCCCTTGTGTTAAAGCCCTTTAATGGCTTCTTGGTGGTCTTAGGATAAAGGCAAAACTCTTCTGTGCTATGAGCCTGCAAGATTTATTTGGCCCCTATCTCCTTCTCCAGCCTCATCTCACCCCATAGGACTCCTTGCTTTCTGTACTATAGACACTCTAGTTTTATTCCTTTTGAATTCTCCATGCTCCCTCACACCACAGGGCCTTTGCACATGTTTCCTCTCTCTGAAATGTGCTCTTTTTCTCTTCACCTATACATTTTCACTAATCCTTCAGAACAGGTTTATACCAGGTTTATGTCCTCAGGAAACACTTCATTGATTAGGTCAAAGCCACCTATTACAAACTTCTATAATATCACGCAACACCTCCCCTTTGTCCCCATCAAAGTCGACTTCATGGGCATGTGACCCATGCAGTCACAAGGTCCTGTGCTTAGAAGAGCTTGATGTTGTATTTTCTTTTCTTTTTTTTTTTTGTTTAAGATTTATTTTATTGTTTGAGAGAAAGTGAAAGAGACAGAATGAAGGGAGGAGGACCCAGAGCAGTCTCCATAGTTGTACATTATTAGTTGTGACATGGTTTCATTCCACACAGGTGGATTTGGGGCCACATGAGGCAGGAACCAAACCAGGGGCCTCCAACATGGGAGGTGAGAACCTTTGTTGCCAAGCCATCTGGCGGTTACTGGTTGTGCCACAGTTCAGCATATGGGGTTGCACAGGCCAGGGTCAGGAATCGAACCCTGGACCTCGCAGTTGCAAGGCAGGTGCTCAGCCTCTGAGCTATCCCGAATGCCTCGATGCTTGGTTTAATGCTCTGCCTCATCTTGAAACTCTTAATTTTTGAACAAGAGGCCCTGCATTTTCATTTGTAAGTCCCTCCCCAAATTATGTGATATAGCTGGTACTGGTCCTAGTTGCAATTTTATGTTTGTTTGTGTGACAATTTGAGAATGAGTTCATCCCTGAGTATACTGTGGGCTCTAGCAGCAGATGCATTTTTTTCATACTTTTATCCTTGTCCCTTATCACAGTTCCTGGCATATAGTAGGTGCTCAATAAGTAGTTGCTGAATGAGTAAGTGAGAAAGGTTCTTTAGCATCAGAGTTTGGGGATGTGAGTTGTCCACACTGCGCCCCCATCTCCTTGAGGGCGGTGTGAGTGATCCTTTTCCATTTCCACAGTGTCCAGCCCAGGGCTTGGCATGAAGACAAGGGTGGTTGGGGCAGCTTCCTGGGGCAGGTGGCAATTGAACTGGGCCCTGAAAGAAAATGAGATAAAGACTGATGGAGACAAAGATGTTTGGGCATTCCTGAAGGAGTAGCATGAGCAATGGCCATGGCATGTAATTGGGGAGAGAGACTCCACTGTCTTTGCAGGAGAGAGGGTGGAGGTGTGTGTGTGCATCGGTATATTATGAATTATGAATTCAGGGATTAGATCCCGGAAGTTCTTCATCTGCCCAAGAGTCAACTGCTTTTATGCCCTTATTTATTCATTCACTTAGCAAATACATGGTGTGTTCCCGCAATATGCCAAACCCTGTTTCTAGGTGCTAGAGATACAGTGGTTTCTCCCACCCAGCTCTCAGGCCAGTGCAGGGAATCAGAGAAATGCATGAGCACAGGGGCTGGGGGACCTTAACAGAGGTACCTCATTTGGCCTGTGGAGTTAAGGTCAGATGATGGGAGAGAACCAAAGGAAGTAAGCAATGAGACCAGAATGGTCAACTAGGCCAGGCTGTGAGGGGCATTATAAACCATACTGAGAGTTTTAAACATAATCCTTAATAATGGCATGTTATTGAGAGATCTGAAGCACTTGTTAGACAACTAATGTATCAAGTTTTGTGATGGGCAACTTCACACACACTGGTTTATTTAGTCCTCTTTATAATCCCCTGAGCCTGAATAAATATCCTCATTTTCCTTGTACAGATGAAAAAAGCATGGTCAGATTTGTATTTCAGAAAGATAACTCTGACTCTAGTAAACAGAATGGATTGGAGGGGGCTGGAAGAGGGGCTCACAGGATGTCAGTACATGGACTTGGGCAGGGGCTGTGGAGATGTAGAGAAGGGATCAGAGGAGGAATGGACAAGATTTGGTGACCAATTGGACAGGTGATAAGAGGTGATGTCCCAGTGAAGCCTGGGACTCCATCTTGGGTGCCTGGGGCAGAGCAACACTGAAACAAGAGGTTTGGGAGTTAGATGCCAAATTCCATTTTGGATGTCCTAACCAAAACCAGCTCTTGTCCCAAAACAGGAAGCAAAGTAAAAACCACACCAGCAAATTCCGCGAGCTGGCATTGCTGCTACCCGTGGCCCTGAAGACTGGTAGCAAGAAGCTCACCAAGGTAAGAGGACTGAAGGAGAGGAGCCGGATTTTGGAGGCAGATATTAAAATGCCAGTAAGCGGGTCAAGCTGGGAAACCTGGACAGAGCCTTCCAGTACACTGAGATGGGAATGGTCCTGCTTTGAATGGAAATTCCTGTGAGTCTCTGAGTGCGTGAGTAGAAGACTGTGGGATTCTTTCTTGCAAGGAGGTAGGAGAACTATGAGGGAAATATAGGCAAGAATCAGGGAAAGGTCATGCTTTAAGGGAGTCAAACAGCTGTGGGTGTGAGTCCCAGTTGCACAACTGCAACAGCAGTCTGGGCAGGATGCTCAGGTTATCAGCTTCTCAAGCCTCAGTCAGGTTTTCGAGCTGTAAAACAATGGCTACTCAATAAATGTGTATAGTGTTGAGGTAACATCTTGCCCCAGTGGGAACAACTTAACATGAGACTTGGAGATCTTAAAAGCTTGCTGTGATGTTTTCTTGCTATGATTCTTCTCATTCAGTCATTTATTTATTTATTCATCAGCCATTTATGAAAAGATGGTTGGATGTCAGAAGCTTTTATGATCACAGCAAGGGGAAGCAAAGAAATTTGAGACCTAGTTCTCATCCTCTGGGAACTCAGAATCTGGTCAGAAAGATAAAGATTTGAATACAGGAGTAAGTGATCCCAGCTAAAATGTGCTATGTGCCTCCAGAGAGATCAAAAGAGCAGGTGTTTTGGAGAGTTTTGCCAGATCCTAGCCCAAACCTTCTTTCTGCCTCTCACATTCCATCAATCCCTTATATTAAGTGCTTATACAGTAGACTCAGTTAACTGGCACCCATGGGATTTGATAGATGCCAGATAAATGTAAGTAGACTCTCTGTTAATCAAAACTCAAGCAACCAGCCCTCAAGCAACCGCAAAGAGTGCCAGTTGCATGAGTTCTGGTTAATGGAGAGTCTACTGTATTAGTTTCTTGTTGCTGCTCTAACAGCTTACCATAGATGTAATGACTTAAAACAACACAAATTTATTTTTTTTACGGTTCTGGAGGTCAGATGTCCAAAGTCATTCAGGGTGTCAGAAGAGTTGGTTCTTTTTGGAGGCTCCAGGGGAGAATCCGTTTCCTTTCCCTTTGCCAACTTCAAGAGGTCACCTCTTGAAGTTGTTCCTTGGCTCGTGGTCTCTTCAAAGCCAGCAGTGTAGCATCTTAAAATCTCTCTACTCTCTCTCTCTCTGGGCATCACTTCACCTACTCTGCCTTTGATTCTCCTGCCTCCCACTTATAACGATCCCTCGTGATTACATTGGGCCCACTCAGATAATCTAGAATAATCTCCCCATCTGAAGATCTTTATTCATTCACATCTGCCAAGTTCCCTTTGTCATGTAAGGCAACATATTCAGAGGTTCTGAGGATTAGGGCATGGACATCTTTGGAGCATGGCATTATTCAGACCACCACAGAGCTCAAAGGTGAGAGAGAGAAGAGGGAGGGCCCAGAGAACTCTCCATAGTTGTACATCATTATTTGTGACATAGTTTCATTCCACACAGGTGGATGTGGGGCCACGCAGGGCAGGAACCAAACTGGGGACCATCCCTGTGGTTTCCAGTTGTGCTGCAGTTCAGCATATGGATTGGCATGGCCTGGGGCCAGGAATTGAACCTGAACCTCTCAATTATGAGGCAGGTGCTCAATTGCTGAACTATCCCATCATCCCCCAGGCCACTTTTTTTTTGACAGAGAGAGATACAGAGACACAGACAGAGAGAAGGGGGAGGGCCCAGAACAGTCTCCATAGTTGCACATCATTGGTTTTTCCACATAGTTTTA
>PVKE010009005.1:0-46040 GCA_004027555.1 Craseonycteris thonglongyai | reverse complement strand
GTGGTTGTACCAGTTTACATGCCCACCAGCAGTGTATGAGGGTTCCTTTTTCTCCACAGCCTCTCCAGCACTTGTCTTGTTGATTATAGCCATTCTAACAGGGACATACACATTTCTAATGATCATCTCATGTTTTCTAAGTTCTATGGCTCAGAGAACTACCCTCAGGGATCTTCTTACTGGTTAAAACTTATTTTCTCAGGATGAGTTTTATCTCTTGAACTAGTTTTAAGAAGACTGAGTAACATGAAGATGATGAGAAGTCATCTACTTTGAACAGTTTGTTAGTCTCACAAGCCATATTTAAAATTATAAGTATAGGGAAATCATGCACACACACAATATATATGACTAATGTAACAAAGTTGAGTGTGAAAATGAATAATTTCATATGTCTCTTTTGTCTTAGATAGAAACTACTTAGGGAAGGCTTAAACTTGTTCTGAGGATCTTGAGTCAACTGTCAACCTCTGTTCCTTTTCATTTTCTGAAGATTCTATCTAGAATCAGAATTAAAAGTACCACATATTATGCTTCTACTTCTTATAAGATTCTTCCTATTTTTCCAGAGTTTGAAAATAAGAAGAGCCAAGTTTTTGAGCAAGAGGCAAACCTTGCATATTTCATCATAATGATCCCAGTAATAATGTATTCTGTTCTGCTGGATAGATAATGTGAACTATCTTAGATGAAAAACAGAGTAGCTCTAGTTGTTGTCTTTCTCCTGTAAGTTCTGTGGTTTTGACAATCTAATGTTTGAATTGATACAAATATGTATATACTATTAATAGAATGTTTTTATAACTCATAGAAGAAAGCCATTATATAATCTCCATTAATAGATGCTCAAAGTATATTTAAATATAAGGTTTCATTCTATGCACTACCATTATAATTTTTATATAATTACAGTTATAGCATATTTTGAGTACATTCTCTATTATTCTCAATTTTTCTCTTATTAATATTTCATATCATGATCAATCTGTACCAATTGTAACAAGTAGTCTCACAGAGAATTTTTTTTGCAAACGTCACCTTGTAGTTCTTGGTCCTCCTAGGCAGCCATCCTGGTTTTGCCAGATTTTATTCTCATGAACCTACCAACTCAATCATTTTCAATTTTTTTTTAGAACTTGAAACATACAACAACCACATGTTGTATGTATATCATGGGGTCTCTAAGATTTTATTAGGGTGTATCATTCTTTTACATCAATACAACTTTAGTTATAGATGTCTACTTAATGTGATTATCTGCTAATGTATTTTTCCTAGATATCATGGTATCAATTTTATTGTGACCTACTTTTTTTGGAACAATTTCTTTGGCAGTATCAAAGCATCAAATGATGATCATTCCATAATACACTTCATATCCATTACTGTATATATTTATACTTTGATTTTCAGAAAATTGGCATGTTTTTAAAATAGTCACAATTGTGGCTATTGGAGGTGAATGACTTCTGGTAAAGACTGGATTTTGTAAAAGATTATGTATTACATCCCTAGACTGGTGTTGCCATTTTTAATTTTTAAAATGATACTTTAAAACAAAAAAGTATTACTTCAGAATTTGTTAATAGTTTCCAAAATATCAGACTCTGTGCATAGATACTTCTTAGTTCTCAGAAAGATAATTAATGATAAAGTATGCCTTCTTTGGTTAAGGATGATGGAGATGGTAGAGTGAGCATGCCTGTAGGTGGTAACAGAGGAAAGAAAAAGCAACCATGTTTCATGATCAGTCAGTCAACTAGCTAAAACATTTGAATGTTTGTAGTTAGAAATAGGAATTATACTATGTATGATCCCACCAGATTTAAGGGTTATCTAGTATGAGTGTTGAAATTCTATAGTTAATTTTACTAACACTAACATTTTTCTGAGGCAAGGAGAATTAAATTTTGGCTACTATATCAAGAGATGGTTTATGATAGGTAAGTAACAAGGGATGGAGAAGTGTCATGCTGGTAATAATTCTAGATCAGAGCCTAACCTTTCATAGACATGTGAAAAGATGATGATAACCTTGAAAATAACCAGTCTGGACTCTTATATGTACTACTGGACATATTTTGTTTGTATCCATGGTAGACACATGTATCCATGGATACATGTGTCTACCTTAGGGAGCCTACTAAGACTGTAAATGATTCTTTTTCTTTTTTTTTTATTTTTTAACTTTTTTGAACCAAATAGTCTCTCTCAGACCTCAGAAAAGAGAAGAAAAATGAAATAAAATCTAAGCTGTGTGTTCTTTTTTTCTTTAGGATGCTCTCCCAAATTGTAAGAGTGTCTGGATAGATGTGTGTGAGAGAAATACTGCATGAATTGCCATTTTAACAATGTCATGTGACAAGGTGGTTCACTGTGTTTGTGTATCACGTAATTTGATGGCATTCTAATCAAAATATAATTTAATGCCCTCTCATGTTGTATAACAAAGACTTGTGATTTTTTTTTCTTTTTCATTCATTTCAGTGGTAATGCATCTATTTCCATTAGTAAAATTCAAATACTAGCAAAGCTGCTCATCTTAAAAGATGAACTTGCCAAATGCTAGTTGACCCTGGGAGGTACTTGTTCTTAGTCACTCTCTGTGCCTTCTGGGAAACAATTCCGTCTTAGTACAGATAGGAAAAGTGTGAGTCATAGAGCTGTGTGCTAAATTCCTGTGTGACAGGGCTCTGAAAATGCCCTTAGCCCTAAGCTTCTCACAGAAGGATGTGGAAACCATAATTGTATTTCTAATGGCAAACACCGTCCCAAAGGCAGGGTATCCCCCGCATTTCACAGTGTAGGACACAGCGACAATGATAACATGCTTTGTGGCACTTAAGTGTAAATGGACCAGGCTGCTCCTGGCTGAAAGGGAATCTTCTCCCCACTTGGTGACATGTGAGCACTTCTACATCTTAACAATGTCTCAATCAGTCATTTAGTAGTAATTAAAATGTCACATTCTTACGATGGAAAGATGATTATTATGTTATATTAAAGGGATGAATTGTACATGTCATGCTCTTATGTCAAGGAAAGAACCAAATAGCGAAAGAAGCTTATGTGATCCATTTTTTTTTTTCTGGCCTTTCTTCAAAATGACGGAAATTTGATGTATCTGCTTGATCTCCTAATTTTTGAATCATCAAAATATAAAAGATTAGGAAAACAATTTGGAGATTTCCCCCAAAATTAAAAATAGAACTACTCTATGATCCAGCAATTCTACTCCTGGGTATTTATGCAAAGAAATCTAAAACACTAATTCGAAAAGACATGTCCTTTCCCCTATGTCCACTGCAACACTAGTCACGATAGCCAAGATATGGAAGCAACCGAGGTGCCCCTCAATAGCTGATTGGATAAAGAAGTTGGGGTGCACAAATACAATAGAATACTGCTCTGCCACAAAGACAGAATGAAGTCTTATCGTTCGTGACAACATGGACGGGCCTAAAGTGTATTGTGCTGAGTGAACCAGGTCAGACAGAGAAAGACAGATACCCTATGATCTCCTTTATACACGGAATCTAAACAACAAAACAAATTAAATAGAATCAGAATCACAGGTACAGAGAGACCAACATGATGGCGGCCAGGGGGGAGGGGGAGTTGAGGAGCTGGGTGAGAAAGGCCAGGGGATTGAGACATACAAATGGGCAGTTACAAAATAGTCAGGAGGGATGGAAAGTACAACATGGAGAATACAGCCAATAACATTGCAACAACTATGTACAGTGCCAGGTGGGTACCGGACTAATTGGGGGGAATCCCTGCATACATTATATACATGTCTCACCACTATGCTGTACACCTGAAACTAATAATATTGAACGTCCACTGTAACCGAGAAAAATCAATAACATATACTGTCTGGCCCCTTCTGGAATGTAACTCCAGCATCCCAGGTCAGCCCACCTGCCACCCACCACCCCCTGCCTAGAGCCTGCATTTTCTCCAAACAGAAATTCTTTCCACTCTTTTCTAATCACAATCCCTCAACCCATGTCTATCCCACTGTTTCCACTCTCTCTGCTCATAAAAATTCCTAGCTTTAACTGGTTTAATTTAACCCATTTTTCAAAGCCCAGCACAAATACGGTACCATCATTTCCAGGAAGACTGGGGTTTGTTTCCTCAGAACCAGTAGAACCTTTTCCTCTTTCATGCTCTGTTGAGATCTATTCTGCACTCTGTTATAACACCTGTCATCCTCTGACTTGTGTTATTATTTGTCATCTCTCTGCCACTACACTGTAAATTCACTGGTTCTTCATCTTTATGGACCAAATAGGCTCCATGGATATTCTCTGAAAATTGGGCTTTCCCTGTCGCTCTGAAAACATCGCTTATACTTGGATTTGTAAGCTTTAAAATATACATATTTAAAACATGATTTTCTCATGCATTATTTAAGCTTATGCTTTTGCCTAAAGAAGGGACTCCAATTGTGCCCAATTATTTTGAAATGCTGTCGACTTGTTCCCAAAAGTCATTTGGCAGATAATCTTTGATTCTCCTATGCTCCATTGTTGCTGCGTTGCCTTAGGCCAATTTACAGAGCCAAAGTGTTTCATTAAGGGGTAACACATTCTGTTATTCTTAACCATTTTTTTTTCTCAGTGAAGGAGTTTTTTAAATCTTTGTTTAGAAAAACTTTGCATGTGAATAATACTGATTATATAAGTCCACAGGCTATTGTAGTTTTAAGTAGATGTGAATTTGTAGGATGCGATATTCTTTGCATTTTTATAATTTTGTATTTTTTGATATAAAGAATAACAGAAGCTAGAGTAAATTAGTGTTCTCTGATCTTATATTAGATGCCATAAGGAAGTTATATTTCTGTCTCGGTATATCAAACAAATAAATATATTTCAGTGTTATGCTTTAATAAGAGTAGGGACATCCTAGAAGATATGCACAAAACTACTCCCTTTTGTGTGCAAAAGAACAACACTGAGAACACTTTCCTCTAGAAAATTGGAGTGGATTGAATGATGCAGTCTGAGATGAAAATTAAAATAATAATAATTTTTATTAGTTAAACATCAGGTTTAGGCGCTTTTTCTTGAAACTATGTTTTCTGCATCCATCATAAATCTTTAGTTTTCTTTAAGTAAAACTTTTTTGATCACAAATTTAATTAAAGGGTGAATGACAGAAGCCTAAATAAAATGAGGAAAGAACTGCAAAAACGTTAACTAAGTTTCACCGCCATGCAAATGAAAAAATAATAGGGTGGGGTGGGGGATCATTATGCCTGAATGTGAAAAGGTCCTGGAATTATTCTAGATTAAATGCACACACACACACACACATACACACACACACACACACACACACACAATCCCTCACACAAAGTTTTAGTCATGGACATTAAGGACATAATATTTTATATATTGGCTTTAGGTCCCATAGTGATTCAATTTCTTAGTGACATAGTTTTGCTTATTTTGCTAATCATGAACACTTACTGATCCATTAATAGCAGCCCTAAAACTTTATAATTTTTATATAGAAAGAATTAATTGTATCTGTCTGACAACCCAGCTGGTATTTAAAACTTGAATTGAATAAAAAGCTCTTAATAAATGACTAGATGTGTTTGCAACTTGTAATTCCAATGGCATAAAAATGACATTTGCATGAATGAAAGCTTTCTCAGCAGAAAGTCTGCATTCACAATTAATTATCATAATTTGTTATAATTTGCATAATATTTGATGGGAAAACATTGTCTCGGAAAGTCTTAGGATTAGAGTCTGCAGAAAGCTATCTAACAATCACATTAGTTTGTAGGTCATGTAAATATTCACCAACCTTTGTCAAATATAAAACATGCAGAATGTTTTTTTCTTGGCGTGTCGGGGGACGGGGGAGTGTTATACGTAGGAATTGTTTCTTTCACGTGGTTTCTCATGGATTCTGAAAGAAGACTACTGCATTGAATGCAGAATCTATTATAGGAAATTGATCATGGAGACTGAGATTTGGAGAAAACATCTTTTTTTAATTGCTTTAAGCTATTCTGAATGTGACCAATGGCCATGGTTGACACTTGAAGACTTGTGACTTCAGTAAAAATTCTGTTCATGCTACTACTAAATGAAACATGGTGCTCTGCTCCAGCTTCTTTTGCTCAACAGCCCTCTAGCACCTCACACTAACCCAGTAATGCCCACAAGGACAAGATATTTTTCTCTTGCCGAAGGACAGAAGTTATGAAGGAGGCCTCCCATGAACAGAATTTTGAAAACAAAAGAGATTGGACTTTATCACAGAAAAATTGTATTTATAAAAATCCTTACCTACCTCTCTTCACAAGTCACTCAGGATCAATCATTAAGACAATTATGATTATTTGCAAATATGTCTTTAACCCAACACTCCACCTGCACTCTTTTTATTCATTCATTTTTTTTCACTTTATATTAACTACAAATGTATGCAAAGGGCACGATATATATATATATATATATATGCAACTAATTATAACAAAATAATAAAATAATGCTTTTTAAACAGATGTGCGTGGACAGCTAGGAGCATTTTAAGGGAGAAATGAAAAAGAGAACTAGAACATTTTCACAGTGGAGGGACATTTGAACAATTGTGACTAAAGAGTAAACAGGATAAGGGTGGGGGAAAAGACACAGAAAACTGCATAAGCATAGTTGAAAAAAAAATTGTTTGAGCTTCCCAGGCAAGGAGAAGCTGAAGGAGTTCATTACTACCAAACCAGTGTTATCAGAAATCTTACAGGGACTTCTTTAAGAAGGAGGAGAAGAAAAAAAGAAAAGATAAAATATATAAATAAGAAAATGGCAATAAAGTCATGTCTATCAATAATTACTTTAAATGTAAGGGGATTAAATGCTCCAAAAATAAAAGTAAAACAGACAGTGTGGGTGAATGGAGAAGACCCTTACATATGCTGCCTATAAGAGACTCACTTCAAACTGAAAGACACACACAGCCTGAAAGTGAAGGGATGGAAAAAGATATTTTATGAAAACAGAAACAACAGTAACAACAAAAATGTTGGGATAGCAATACTTATACCAGACAAAATACACTTTAAAACAAAGTCCATAAGAAAAGGCAAATAAGGATCTAGTAATTCCACTTCTGGGTGTTTATCTAAAGAAACCTAAAACACTAATTTGAAAAAACATACATGCATTTATATGTTCATTGCAGCATTTATAGTATTTACAATATTTTCAACAGTGAAGATTTGGAAGCAATTTACCATAAGTGTCCATCCATAGATGAACAGATAAAGAAGAACCTAAACAACAAAACATTGCTCAGCTGTAAAAACAAATGCTGTCTTGTCATCTGCAACAACAGGGGTGGACCTAACAAGCATTATTGTGAGTGAAGTAAGTCAGACAAAGACAAGGGCCATGTGATTTCACTTATATGTGGAATAGAAAGAACCAAATAAAACAAAACAGAAACAAACTCATCAATACAGAAAGCATTTGGGTGGTTACCAGATAAGAGGGGCTTGGGGAGATGGGTAAAAAAGGTGGTGGGAGTAAGAAGTACAAATTGGTAGTTTCAGAATAGTCACAGGGATGTAAAGTCTAGCAGAGGAAATAGAGATAATAATATGGTAATAATCCTGTGTGGTATCAGATGGAGACTAGATT
The DNA here is from genome assembly GCA_004027555.1 of Craseonycteris thonglongyai. NCBI lineage: Eukaryota > Metazoa > Chordata > Mammalia > Chiroptera > Craseonycteridae > Craseonycteris > Craseonycteris thonglongyai. Next base: position 38,373 of record PVKE010009005.1, on the reverse strand, counting down.
TATCAGGGTGATCACACATTATATAAATGGCTAACCACTATGTGGTACACCTGACACTAATATAATATTGTATTTCAACTGTAATTTTTAAAAATTATATAATTAAAAAGACCTACTTTGGTTTTATACTCACCTCTGACTTTCTGCTTGTCACTCATGAAGGTGGCCTTTTGGTCTCCGTTGACAATCTCTGATCTTATTTCTCAATTGGTTCATGATGACATTTGGGGAAGCAGGATGCTTTCTTGGGCGAGGTTACCTTCGTGGCCTAAAACCTGTTTCATTGTCTTCTGTTTTATTTAAGACATTTCCATTGTCTTTCCTGGGACTCCTAACACCTCCTGCCCTGCATTGTTCCATGGGTAGGTCATAGCTGTTTAAATGAGTCACCTTTGCTCAGGCCTCACCGACCTAAAGTACCTTATGTATTCTTACTGTTGTTTGTTACATCATTTTATCTAGAAAACAAACATCTTAATGTTATATAACCCAGGTGAGACAAATTCATAGGAGAGCCAAATTCATAAGAAAGGTGAGTTTATTATAAGCTGGTGACCATGGAGGACTAATGTCTCTCAAAAACCCATGACCCTGAATGCAGAAAGTGAGGGGTTTATAAAGGCAAAAATTACATCTTGTTTATCCAATTGGGTTTAGCAAAAGCATTTGTACAGAAGCCTAAAAGCATATTTCAAATTCTGACCAGGGAAGAGTTGAAGGGTTTACAATGGCCAGGGGCACCTGCATAATCACAATGGCCAGGGGCACCTGCATAATCACAATGGCCAGGGGCACATGCGGCGACAGGAAATTACAGAGGCGGTGAGGGGGAACTGCAGAGATCACAGTTCGGGGCTAGTGGCACAATAATGGAAAGTACGATATTACGTGCAGAATGCCAGGTAGAAGGGCTACGTGTAGAATGTCAGGAATTCATTATAACATTAAGACAGGTGGATCAGGGTTTCTGTGTACACTTAACAGTAGTCAAGTGCTGTTACACAAAATATACAATGAAATTATCTCTATTCAACAGAACAAAAATTTTGAGTCACAAAGTAGTTAAGAGATTTGCCCAAATTAACACAGCCAGAGAATTCTAGCAGGCTCTGAGCAGATATCCAAGCACTTGACTTCTGAAACTTTTGAATTCTCCCCAACTGTGTCTATTTGGAGAAAGCAAAAGCAAAGAGAAGTGAGGGACTAGCCTTAACCCAAGATATGCTATCTCAGCCCCAACATTTACTCATTGTATAACCTTGGGAAACTGCAAGCAACATCTTTGTGCCTCAAGTTTCTCACGTGTCGGTGGAAATATTCATACCTGCCCTGCATTTGTGCCAGACTTGTTTGGAAGGTCAAATAAATGTTAAAACGTCTTCTTCCTTATTTCATTTGTTCTATCATGCCTTGTTCCAGAAAGTTTGTGCATCGTAAGCATTCATATGGCAGCTCTTTGCAACTGATCAATGGTAACACAACTGGTTGTCATCAGTTTGTTTATAAACATAAACCCCAGCAGAGGTGAGCATATCCAACTCCAAGAAGCGAAAGCCTGTTCTGACGTAGAAGATTATTCACCTGCAAGGTGAGAAATGTTTTATGTAACACAACCAATCACTGGGGGATGAAATGGGGGTTTCTAATGCATCGGTTGCCACCAGACATGTTAAACTATCATGATCCAGAATGCATATGGCTGAATAAAAATAAATCATATGATTTCAGAACTTTGAAAATGAGATTCTGACCACTGCATCACAGAAGAGGGACATGAATAGCAACACCATGTAATCTGTGAAGGGATAAATCTGAGCTTAATTTTTTTTTTTAATATATTTTTATTTATTTATTTATTTTTGACAGAGAGGGAGAGAGGGAGAGAGAGATACAGAGACAGAGAGAGAACTGAACTAGGGGAGCTCCCAGTTCAGCATATGGTTCCGCACGGGCTGGGGCCGGGATTCAATCCTCGTCCCCGGCGCTGCAAAGTGAGCGCCTAACCCACTGAGCCATCCCGGCTTCCCCCTGAGCTTAATTTTAAGGACAGAAAAACAAAATTTGTGCAGCAAATGTGAGATAGGAAGTGCTAAGAAGTTTTAGGTAAGAAGGAAGAAAAGTCATTTAAAACTGCTGTGTTTAAAAGCTACATAGCTTTCTGGACATTTCTCCTACACCATTGTGCTTTCTTTTGCAGATAATCTGCAAAAATGCTTAGAGTTCAACATGTGAAAAATTATTCTTGGGGAATAAATGACCCATTTGTATTCAAACCACTGATGCTGGTAAAGTGCAAACTAAGTGAATCATACCAGCTAGTGGGTGCTTGGAAAACAATGTAGCTACAAGTATTATAGCACAGGGAATAGACACTCCTTTTTAAAGCACAGGAAAGAGTGTGGGACTGGCTACTAACATTTCAGTGTTTCATATCAAAATACTTTGTCAGAATACGAAATGGAATAACATCACATATATTTCTCTATATTTTATAGTGCATGTCAAAATGCAGTTACATACAGAACTGTACATGTTTAGGTGAAATGCATTTCAAACTAATTTAAAATTTCTATATTAACATTAAAATCAAGAAATAAAAATATAAGGGTTATTATTGAAATTTTTATATTTTGCTACTGAAGAGTAAGAAAACTATGGTTGTTGAAAGCATGAGTTTCTGAAGCAACAACTGATTTGGATTTTAAACCTTGGGCTGCCATTACTTTCTTGTGTGAATTGTTTAGGGGCCCTTGTGTAAATTAAATCTGAAATCATGCATGGCTCTTTTTCTATCTGTGATATAAGTATCAATTCATAAGAATCACAGGTCTGGAAGAATACATGAGATAATGTATAGGAAACAAGTACAATGATATCTTGGAATCTGAATGCCCCAAAACTTGAACACCTTGGAATCCGAACCAAAAATCAAGCAAGTTTTGCCTCAGTATATGAATGCTGCTTTGGAATCCGAATGCCAACATGTTGTTTGTGTGGGACATATCAACTGTATGGCCCATATACATATTTTTGAATACATTTGTAATATTATGTATTTTTTTTCCAATGATAGGATAATGTCATCAAGAAGTCTGCTTTATAAATGTGATTTAAAATTGCGACTTTGGTTGAAAAGTAACCACGGAGCAGTAGAAGAATCCTCATGTAATTGAGTAAAGCCCTTTGATAGAACTCTAATGGTAAGGGACGAGAATTTATCCCAAAGAAGTTTAAAATGTATGATTTAATTTTACAACAATCTTTCACTGGAAAGTCCCCAAATGCTGGCTAAGCAAGTGAATGTTCTCTCGTATATTTAATAGGCCATGGCTCTGTAACAATTTCATATTAATTGATCCATACTGTCAGGAGGAGACTCAATATAGGAACAAGAGTATTTAGAAAAGTTTTCATTTCTTGGTTATTATGACACCATTTCTTCATAATCTTAGAGTGTTTAATTAAATCTTCTAAACTCAAGAGTTTATGACAATTTTTTAAAGTTGCTCAGACAATTCAATAATCACACACTTTAACAATTAGAGTGAACAGAGGAATCTCAGTATTTTACAATAGTTTATATATTTACATATACAAGGGCTATCAAAAAAAATCCATCCATTGTCAAAATAACGAGAACAGTTACATGGCTGGACACCTTCTGGACAGCCCTCATAAATGAATATGCAAACACATACATACAAACAAAAGAAAAATATATACTCTCATTTTCTTTCTCACTGAAATGATACAGGATACATTTGAAAATAAAACAAATTGTAAACAGGCAAATTCTTGATGGCAGTCTCTACTTCTTAAAAATATATTTTCATATATGTAAATTAATTCCATATCTTGATATTGTTTCTTTTGTTGATTGATATAGGATAGGAATTAAAATTCTCATTTTTATAAACTTCTTTAAAATTTAGAAAATGCTATACACCCATACAAGATAAAGTCATAATATATTTGCTACTCTGAAAAGTTCTATGATTCATAGAACTGCAAATGAGAATGCTGATTGAATCTCTTTGGTAGTCAAATAAATAATTAGTAAACAACATTCTGAAAAGAATATTCATGAGCTCAACGTACCATTTTAAACTCTGGAGGAATATTTAATCAGGCTTATTTTTGTTATAAATAGGTTATAGGTTCTTTTTAATGGCATAAATCATTATCAATACCAGGTTCATTTGGAAATCTACCCTGAGTTATCCATTCAAATTTTTTTGGTCAATGGCAAAGTAAAGAGACAACATGTTTCAACTTGAAACATTCTACTTATGATAATTTTAATATACTTTCAAATGTACCATCATCTTATTCAATATCATTTTTGAAGAATGTGGACATACTGTTTGCCTTCACATTTTCTTAAAGCAGACAGTGTCTGTGTCAGTCTGACTATTCTAGATCTGAACACTTCAGTTAACAAAACTATGACTGGAAATGTTTAACTTCTTTCCTTCTTTTTCTTCTTCTCTTTCTTCTTTCCTTTTTCAAAAAAAAAAAAATTTTATTGGGACAAAAACTCTGCCTTTGTGGAACATAAATATAAAGAAAGTAAATTAGGAGGTAATAACAGGAAAAACGGTGATCTTCAGGATACAGGAAATGGATAGCTGTGGAGATAAGGATGGGATTGAGATCTTAAATAAGCGAGGAGGCTAGATCTTGTTTAGAATGCAAGACGAGAGCAAAAATTGAAAACACAAAGAATTTAACCAACTGGATCTGTATGAGAAGCATATTCCAGGTAGTTAAAACAACCCAAGCAAAGATCATACACTGGGTTCAGATAGCAGGGAGCCCGTATAGTTAGTACGGAACGATGGGTAATGGCATCACAGAGACAACGAGGATTCAGATGACCTGTGGCAGGAATCAGCAAACCCATGAGCCAAATCTGGCCTGCAGACCATTTTTGTAAATCAAGTTGATTGAAGTGCAGGACACAGACATTTCATTACATGTTGTCTACAGCTGATTTCATGCCACAATGATGACAGAGTGAAGTATTAGCACAGAGAATGGCAAAGCCTAAAATATCTACTTTCTGGCCCTTTTCAGATAAGGGTGATTGCTTCCCGATCTACAGCCATTGTAGAGATTTTCATATATTTTCTGAGAAAAAATGGAAAGCCACAGGTATGTGTGGAGCAGAATAGTCACCTAATCCAGGAACATTTAACACAATCACATTTTGTGCTTTGTGAAGCAATGAAGAGGGGGATAGGTGGAAGAACAAGCCCGGGGAGGTAGTGCAGAAGTCCAGGTGAGCGAAGGCAGAGGTTTAGACTGCATGAGAGCTTGGGGCGTGGTGGAAGAACAAGCTGGCCGTCCTGAGCAGTCTGGCCATAGAACTCTGGACTTCAAGGGCAGAGATGTTCAGGGCTCCAAAGGAGACGAGAAACATGTTAGGATTTTGCAATAGAAACTAATAAATACGTATTAGTTTTCTTGGCGATTACACCTCCCTTTTCCTTACCATATATACTCATTGTCTTGCTTTTGGGGGGAATCATTTTATAATTTATGTAAACATGAAGTAGCATACATTGTTTGGCTTTTCAACTTCTTGAATTTAAGTGGAATGGATTAATCCCATTTTAGACATGTGCAGTTTGCTTCTTATGTTTGACAGCACATACTGACTGTACTAATTTTGTTAAGGTTTCCAAAAAATAACTCATGATCCAGCGTTTCCACAGTGGGGTACCAAAACACTAATTCGAAAAAAATATATATGTGCCTCTATGTTTACTGCCATGCTGTTTACAGAAACCAACATATGGAAACAACCAAAACGTCCATCAATAGACGATTGTAAAGAAATTGTGGTACATAGATAGAGTGGAGTATTACTCTGCCATAAAAAATGTAATCTTACCATTTCCAACAACATGCATGAACCTGGAGGACAGTATGCTAAGTGAAATATGTCAGACTGATAAAGACAAAACTCAGATGATCTCCTTTATATATGGAATCTAAAGACCAGAATAAATGAGCGGAACAAATAGATGCATAGACACCGAGAACAAACTGATGGTTGCTGGATGGGAGGGGTTGGAAACATGGGTGAGAAAAGTGACTGGATTAGGAAGTACAAATTAGTCATTACAAAATAGTCACAAGAAAAAAACCCAAAAAACCAAAAAACAAAAAACAAAATAGTCACAAGGCTGTGAAATAGAGTATGGGGAATATAGTTAACAATGTAAAAACGATGTATGGTGTCAGATGGGTACTAGATATATTGGGGGAGCACTTTATAAATTATATAAATGATTAATCACTGTACTATACACATGAAACTAATATAGAATAATGTTGCATGTACACAGAGAGCCACAGAATGCAGAGCACAGCATAGGGAAGGAATATAGTCAGTGGTATTGGAGTAACTATGTAAGGTATCAGATGCAGTAGCTATGTACAAGGTCAGATGGGTGGTAGACTTGTAGGGGTTATTACTTTGTGAGTGGTATAAATGTCTGATCATTGTTTTCTTTGTGCAACTGAAACTAATAAAACAAAGAAATAGAGGGAAGTCTTTTGATAATGGATATAGGTTTCTTTAGTTATTTAAAATGTTACCATAGAATTTATAAAGATTATCAGCATATAAAATTAGTCCTCTATAAATTATATAAGATTAAAAAAGAAATAAAATTTTTTTTTACATTCTTGATTGTTTCTTACGTGTAGGATACAGTTGACCTTTTTAACATTCAAATTGTCATTGAATTTTGACAGAGTCAGCATTTCAGGTTGTGTTTTTCAAGATAGGTTCTGCCAGTGTATCCTTTTAATCACCTGGTATTTTAACAAACGTGAGATTTGAAGTTGAATCTGTTGCAACATTTTAAATGATGTACCATAAATTGTTGTGACATGTCATTATGATTAAATAAAAACAAGGAACAATCTCATTAAATCATGAGGCATTTTATGATATGTCTTTAAGTGAACTCAGGAGGCTGACTTCAGTATAGTTGCCAAAGATGAGTATATCTTACCAATAATTCGATTATAAATGGATAAACTATAGAACACAATTCAATGATGGCTTTTTGTGAGCATTAGAAAAAAAAACAAACTAAAATAGGCAGTTATAGGTAAGATATATTTAGGAATTTCTTGATACAGAGTGATGTAGCAGCCAATTAAAAGAATGATCAATGCTATAATCTGACTATTGACCTTAGATTTATATGATACATTAATGGGTTTGCAAAAAAAAAAATCAGAAATAGGTTAACATACATTTTGGAGAGAGAAGAAAGAGAAAAGTAAATGCTGTGGAGAGATGAAAGAAACCATGTATTGTCAAATTTTGAATAAAGTAGGATTCTTATTCATGGCTCAAATGTGTTTTGTTTTGTAAAAATAAAAAAGATGACGAATTAAGCTTTTCCTTTGATCTGTGTTTAATTTTAACGTAACGTTGGAACCTCATTTTACACAAATAGCCAAGCCAGGTTTCTCTTGTGTAGTTAAATATAAAGTGCATGAAGAGAGAATACTAGATCTGAACATTGAAAAGGAGGAGTACCATCAAGAAGAATAATATGTTCATGCATATGATAATTTGACTTTTGATAGCATATTTCATAGGGATAAGTCATGTCCATGGGTAGTGAATTTTTTGCTTCTCAGTATATTTCAACACGTTGGAATCCCTTAACTGGATACTTATAAATCTGTACACTGGACTTTGTTAACTTTGGCTTGGCCATCTTACAACTCACCTTAAGTAAGGACACATCTATCAGAACTTGATCAGAAAGCTATTCTACCGTCATGAGTGATGTCACTTGAAAGCTTTCCAAAATGATAATTAGTGAAGAGACAGCACATAAAACTGTCCCTGTGGGAGAGTTATTGGTGCTGATGCTCTCTGTCACAATGTGAGTGATACTTATCTGTAGGCATTAATTGTGGGTGGCTTTTCCCAAGTAGGTTAATAGATAATTTTCACTGGCTGTCTCTTGTTACAGAGCTCAGGAACTATCATGAGGAATAGCTTTGAGTGCATTTGCAATTCATGTGGGGCAAGGTTACCTCAGGATTTTAACTGTAGGCAGACTTGACACTTGACATGCAATTGCTCTCAGTGGATATATTCTACAAATGTACTTCCAGTTCTATTAGTACAAAAGCTCTATGATATATTAGGCCTTAGTAGACCACCTACAAAAAAAAAAAAATATATATATATATATACACATGTATATGTATATAAATATATATATTTTAAAGATTACATTTTGAACCTTTTCTACACTTTAAAACATAAATAATATTTCATGTGTTATTTGTTAAATTGGTCAGTTCATTCAAATTGTAAACAATTTCATTTTTGACAGGTGATTTTACATAGGTTGTTTAAGAAGATGTGTTTACAAGATGTCTTAACTTTAGAAATTCACACTCTTTTTAGAGGGCATTGTAGAGGGCAAGTAGAAGTAAGATACGTATGCATGAGACGACGATGTATTGAAGATGCTAATGTATTTGAATTATATTTGGAGCCTTTCAAAACTCAGTATTGCTTAACATTAGTGTGAAGATATTAATAAGATCACAATAAGGAGCTTTCATCTGGGTCCATTATCACCTTATCATATTTACTTTATCCAAATCCATTACCATTTTAACCAAGTCCACCAAATAATAAGATTTTATTTAAGTAAAATGGAGGCTATATTTGAGTACTAGACACACACACACACACACACACACACACACACACACACATTTTATAAAGTGAATACTTGTGTCTCAAATGCAATATCAGATGTTGGAATTAAAAATGCTTGAAAAATTAATTTTGCATAGTGTTTTCTTCATAGTGGTTTTCTGTCTATCTGTCTCTTTGTCTCTCTCTCTTTCTCTAGTATTATTTTTTTTAAATAAGAGGCAGTGACCTAAAGAACTCATCATTAGCCAACTCAACTTCTTCTATGCTAGTTTTTAAAACAGAACTGTGTCAAGAAATATCAATATTGCATAAAAACAAGGACTTCCCCGGCTTTGTTAATAGATACTTCCAAGAAATTTCTGGTTCCTTTAAGCATATTTAGGCTACACCTACTTTTAAAGTCACTTGTCCTGCTCTAGAGTCCGATGGGCTAACAGAATTTGTAGTTTCTGGAATAGAAATGAAAGGAGAAAGTAAAAATATCTGTCACCATGGAGATGTTGATTGTGAGTGGATGACCATTCAGATTTCTCTGGTTCTACTATATTTTTGTACAGAATATTTTATCTTCATAACGAGTGAAGAACTATTATATCAGTTGTTTTCCATGGAGTGAATTTCACAGTATCACCTTCTTTTTAAAAATTATCCATTTTAATTTTCTTATCAATGCCATTTTATAATTTATATAAATCATATTTCAAATAAGCTTAACACCTTATAATAATTGATATATTCCTTAGGTGTCATTTAATTGTTAGATTGCTTAGGGCATCAAATATATGGTGATGGAAAGAGAACTGACTCTGGGTGGTTAGCACATTACATAGAATTGTATAACTGGAACCTATGTAATTTTTACCAACAACTGTCACCCCACTAAATTTAACACTTAAACAAACAAAAAAAAGATTAACTTCTTTTAGAATGTTGTAGTGATGCCAGTATAGCTCAACAGGTTGAGCACTTGCCTTGCAACCACAAGGACCGGGGATCAATTCCCAGCCCTGGCCTCTGCAAACCCACATGCTGAACTATGGCAGAACTGGTAACCACTGGGATGGCTCAGCAGTGAAGGTTCTCGCCACCCATTCTCGCCACCCTAGTTTGGTTCAGAACTTCCCCATGTGGCCCCACATCCACCTGTGTGGCATTAAACCATGTCACAACTAATGATGTACAACTATGGAGACTGCTCTGGGCCCTCCCCCTTCTCTCTCTCTCTCTCTCTCTCCCTCTCTCTCTCTCTCCTCTCAAACAATAAAATAACTCTTAAAGAAATATTTTATAAGTTTTCAATTCCATCATGAAAATAGTTTTATTACTGTGAAGAATTTTTAATCAAAGCTTTTATAAACTTTATCACATTTTCACTTTAATAAACATTATTTTAAATATTCTTAATGAATGTCAAATTTCTTTAGCCTCCTAAGAAGCAGTCTGTACTTATTGTTTTTAGTTATGACCATCATATGTGGTCAAACGGATGTTAAAAAATCCAAAAACATAAAGAAAGATGAGTACAAATGAACTATACTCCATTTGATGGGCTTCCTACTTTCCTCAGTTTTAATTCTGAAATTAAGAGTTAACAGTTTGACATGGGTCCTTTCATAATTTTCTCAACCTGAGAGCAACATACTTGTAAAAATATTTCTCTTTGTGGTTTAAAAATTGGATTACACTATGAACATTAAGTAATTTTGAAAGCTATGAATTCACCATGCATATTTGTAGATTCATAGAGAAAGACCTAAGTGTTTTGACAGTTTTATAATCAAATGTATATACTGTCACTTGCTTTCCATCCTCCTATTGATGTGCATACAAATTGTGTCCCATTTTATGTCATTATCAATTATGCTTGACATATCTATTTTCCTCTATGGTTTTCTTTACATGCGGGTGCATTTATTTCTACAAGATCCATCTGGAGATGCAGAATTGCTGAGTCATGGAAACTGCTCTGATAGATAGTGACAATGACTTTCCAAAATTTACTGCAGTCCATGTCACATCTGCAGTGTGCTGAAGCCCTCCCCTCTACTGCTTTCCCTGAGACTTTGCTCTTCCCAAATTTTGATAGATTAGGATTGACTTTTTTTTTTTAATTTTGCATCGATTGGCATTTTCTCAAGCATATATGTGATTTAGATTTTATCATGCATTTATTGTTTGTTTTGAGATGCAGCAGACAGGTATTTAAGATTATGTATTCTGGGGAAGCCGGGATGGCTCAGTGGGTTAGGTGCTCACTTTGCAGCGCCGGGGACCGGGGATCGAATCCTGGCCCCGGCCCCTGTGGAACCATATGCTGAACTGGGAGCTCCCCCACTTCAGTTCTCTCTCTGTCTCTGTATCTCTCTCTCTCTCTCTCTCTCTGTCAAAAAAATAAAATAAAATAAAATAAAATAAAAAGAAAAAAAAGATTATGTATTCTATTGTTTGAGAGAAGGTGAGAGAGAGAGAGAGAGAGAGAGAGAGAAGGGGGCGGAACCAGAGCAGTCTCCATAGTTGTACATCATTAGCTGTGACATGGTTTCATTCCCCACAGGTGGGTGTGGGACTGCACAGGGCAGAACTGAACTGAGGGCCTCCTGCCTGGAGGGTGAGAACCTCCACCACTGAGCCATCCTGGCGGTTACGTACCAGTTGCTCCTCAGGGGCCAGGAATCGAGCCCCAAATTTCACGTACATTCAGCCCTCATGTGTGTACACACACAAACAAATTGACACTAAAGGACGTTGCCCAGGATTGTACAAGAATCGCTCTAATGGCTTTAGTATGAGTTTGCCACAAAGTGACACTTGATGAGTAATTTAATCTCTCCTCTAATGTTCATACATTTGTCATAACACTTAATTTGTTCAAAAGACTTGGAAAGTTTTGCCTCATGACTTGGAAAGTGCTTAACTCCTAAGTAAATACACAGTAGATATTCCTTTGTTTTCTGTTTCACCATCCTTTCATCTATCACCAAATCTTCTCTTTTTATCCTTATTCTTTCATGATGTGGTCCAAGTTATTTATCCAGTATTCCAGAAAGCAGCATTTCCTTTTCTGTACCTTTATTCTTGGGTGCCCCAGGACTGCTCTCCACTTCATATTAACATGGCTTGCAGGGCCCAGACCACACGCAGAACACTCAACTTAGAAAGTTGAGGGGGGTGTTAATACCCTGTGAACAGAAAGTTCAATTTTTAGGTTAAAGAGGTAGAGTGAGCAGTAACAATAATTTGTGGAGGATATTGGAAGAAGTATTTTGCCTCATGACATGGAAAGATAGCTTATCAAAACAATACAAAAAGTAAAAATAAAAGTTGAAATAATTCTAAGCCTAAAGAAGTATAAATAACCCCAACCTTGGAGATAGAAAATAAAATATACATTATAGGGGAAGCCGAGATGGTTCAGCAGGTTGAGCACTCATTTTGCAGTCCCGGGAACCAAGTATCAAATCCCGGCCCCGATCCGTGTGGACCCATGTGCTGAACTGGGGTGTGCTTCCCATGCGGGAGTCCCCCAGTTTGGTTTTTGCCCTGCTTCGGCCCCTGGCTTGAGGGGGCGTGCCTCCCACGTGGGAGGCCTGCAGCCTGATTTCCATCCTGCTTGTACCCTGCCCACTTGTGTGGAACCAAGCCGTGTTTAAGGCTGATGATGTATAGCTGTGGAGGCTGCTCTGGGCCCTCCCCATTCTCTCTGTCTCTGTTAAAAAAAATATATATATATATATACACATACATACATTTTTGAAAATAATAATAGGTCATCTTACAATAGACCAGTTAGAGCCCAAAATGATGTGGGATATAGAAGATGATCTACCAACCTCAGTTGAAGAAAGTCTGGTCATCTTTTATTTATTTTTATTTATTTATTTATTTATTTATTTATTTATTTATTTATTTTTGAGAGAAGGTATATGAGAGAGAAGGGGGAGGGCCCAGGGCAGTCTCCGTAGTTGCACATCATTTGTTGTGACGTGGTTTCATTCCACACAAGTGGGTGTGGGGCTGCATAGGTGGGAACCAAACCCCCTGCACGGGAGGTAAGAACCTTCACTGCCATCCTGGCAGTTACAAGTTGTGCTGCAGTTTAGCATGTGGGTTTGCACAGGCCAGGGCCGGGAATTGAACCCCGGACCTTGACGTTGCCAGGCAAGTGCTCAACCTGCTGAGCTATCCCTGCATCTCAAAGAGGGGAATCTTTAATTCCTCTTGGTTCATCAGAGGTAGAAGTTTGTGGGGTTTCAATTTATATCAGAAGGTCCTCTTATCACTCAGTGGCATCTTATGTACCCATCACATTTTAATTAACGTAAAATGAAAGTTACGTAGTTAATTCAGTATCAAGTTGACATTGTTTTTTTCTGGATCTTCCCAACGATTCAAATAAAAAATGTCTTCCCCCTGTGTGATAAAGTATCGCAATGGGGTAGAATAAACCTGATTAAATTTGCCCAGATTTTAATAACCAGGGCAAATTAAACACAGTTAAGTTGTTTCATTTATGAAATGATGCTTTAGCAGTGTTCTTACCATATATTATACGACCACTTTTAAATTTTTACATATGCAAATCAAATTAATTCTTCTTTAACATCAAAACAGTATTCTTTAGAAACTCAATTATTAATGGCATAAATTTTTTTTGTTTTTTATTAAATAAATCTCTATATTCATTTTCAAATGAATTATTTGGGATAAAATAGAGTCTTCCTTTCTTTTGAACTTTATTCTAACTATTAGGTTAAAGGCAACACATCTATTTTTTTACTTATAAAATTGAGATGGACATAAATTGAGTCCTTGTCATTGTGGGTCTTAAGTTGGCCCATATATGGTTTCTTCTGAGGTTCTTCCTGTGCACATTATTTGCTATAGAAAAAGCCAATTGGGGACATTTTTTTAATTGTGTAAACTATAAATTTTATAATCTTATTAAAATAAGTGAATGGCTCAAACTCAAATAATCTTCTCTATACTAAAGAATTCATTTCTTGAAATAAATGAGCTAAAATACTGCTTAAATAATGAGATCATTTTCTATGCTTTCCATAAGTTTGATAACATAGTTCTAGAATGGGGAGTGTTTTAGACAAGTATTTTTCATGTAGTTCCTACTCATCTTGTTCGTTAGGAATGATTGCTGAGATACTTAGGAGAGAATTAGAATTTCTATGGTTCATCAGGCTTTCCTTCTTAATCTAATACATTTCCCCCCAAGTGATTTATAATTTAAACATTTAATTGAGTAGCTTGATCAAGGACTCAAATTCCTAGAACATTTGAATTGCATGCTAATTTAGAGAATATGTTTTAATACCTGTAGAAACCTTAGGTTCTTGAATATGTGACTTTACTCAATATCTTATTAATTCATTCTTATCACATTTAGGAAAAAATACTGACCTCCAATTTTTGTTTGTATTTCATTTTTTGCAAGTTTTAACTTGTTAACACAGTTTGATAAGTGACATTTTTGCCTTATGTAATTTTTATCTTAAACATTACAGACCCTGACTAAATTATTCTATATGATAAATAGTGGAAATTTTAGGATATGATAAAAGCAAAGTGATAAAAGTCATAAAATTAAGATTCTCTCAGAATTTTTTTGTATCTGTTTATATCTGTATCCAATGGTCTTTTATGAGCAAATAATTCAATTATAATAAATGAGAAATGGAGAAACATATTCTGTTTTAGTCATTGATAAAATTTTGAATGGCTTAACTGTTAGAGATATTTTTGACTTCTTTCTATTTTCCATCCTATATATTTTTTCTAACTTAATATCTATGTTTGCCTGCGATTCTTCCCAAGTTTTCCAAGAACAGAGTTTAAGTATGTACTGTATGTACAGACACAGAATTTAAAACACGAAGGGTCACAAACAAAAAGGAGAAACTTGGTTTATGCACCCCTGATATGGCTCCAGACCAAAACTTTCCAAGTAAGTCTTCTTAACATGAATATTCGGGTAAAATATCAATTTGAATCAGAGCATTTATAGGATCCTGCCAAACATCACCTCCTCATGGTTAATTGCATATAGAGACTCTATTTTAGTACATTTAGGAAATTATTATTGCAGGCTCACTTGACAAATCATAAGAATATTTTCTTTCTGAAAGCAAAGCTATGAGGATCTTGTTCTTATTTTAAAAGTTATACCCTACAGCTTTGTGAGGTATAGACTTCACTGGGCATAACTGAATCATGGGGCAATAAGAAAAATTACAAGAGGCTGCAGACACCAAAGAATGCATTGGTTTATGGGAAATGAAGCTCAGACGGTTGACATTCTAGGTACTTTCTTCTCACAACTGGAACTACTTTGAATGATGCTGTCATCATATTTGAAGAAGAATTTTCCAGGACAGACTTCCAAAGAGTGTACACACACACACACACACACACACACACACACTTCTCAGCACTAAAAAAATGTCCTTGTTTCTCAAATTTTCTCTCCATTTTGACAAAAGTTTCATAAATAAACACCTGGTTGGGGTGGCACGTGGAGTGTTGGAATTCCCTGCTGACTCTTACTGCTATCTTCCCGATCATCCTGACAGCTTGAGGGACAGGTGGCCCTCTCTCTGGGGGCCCAGGATCACCATCACTGTGTGACTAATGCTTCGTTCTCACAGACTCAGAGCCAGCAAATGACTACACTGTTCATATGCTTCAGTTTTAACAAGAATGTGAGAAAAGGCATTGGTGACTTGAAGTGCTGTTTGTATGTAGATTTGTGTTGATGTGAATTTTTAGACAATTGAAGCCTTTTTTTAAATCCCCATGCAACAGTGACATGATGTAGATCATCTGTTAGTTTATGAAATTGCTTTGAAGAAAAGGTACATAGGGTGGTAACACACAGAGGCGGATGCACTATTCTTGTCCAACTGTATGATTTCTCCTAGTTTTCCTTGTATCCACTCAAATACATACTTTGTAATACTGTTTATAATAATTAGATTTTATTGTATGTCTGCAGTTTACATCTTTTACATATTGTGGAAATCACAACTAACTCACATACGAAGTTATTCCCATTTTATAGATGAGACTTCTGAGGTTCCACTGAGTTAAGGCTACTGAGCTAAAAGGTATAAGACCTAGACTGTAACTAAAATGTGACTAATCCCAAAGCATACATCCCCTGGTATACTTCATTGACAATTTATGCACTATTTTACACATTTCTTTACTGGTGTGTACTGACCCAATACACAAGGGTCTCTTTCAGCCCAAATTCTGAATTACTAAGCCATATAAAATAAAAGTCAGAGAGGGTGGTGGCTCATGGTAGGTTAGTGCCTAAATAACAGAGTCCATTTTCTAAATTTGATAATCAAATTGGGGTCACTTTAGAATTGTGTTGCTGGTACCTCTAAGCATATTTGGACAGTCCATAGCACAAGTGGCTTTTAAAAATATTTGCAGCAGTTATCAGAGTATTTGGGATAAAATATTATACCAAGGGAACAGAGGGCGTGCAAAATACAATCCTCGGATGATTGGCTTGGGTGAGAGAGCGAGATGGTTTCATCATTTTGTTTATTTTCTATTTATCCTAGTGCACATTTGACTAAGCCTTAGAGAAAGGGAGCCACAACTATAAAGCAAAACCACATACACACACACATGCACTTCCTCTGGGTCCATAGCACAGGTGCTGGCATTGGTGGGTGTCATCATTCTGACAAACGTACTTTAATAATCAGTCATGGTGCATAGAGACTGGATGGAGGCCTGGGACAGGTCAGTGAAAATCATCACAAAAAGTCAGGCTAAGAAAGAAAACATCAGCTACCACATGTCAGGTGAGAGGTTGTGATTCAGAATAAGATTGAGACACTTCTTTAAGTTCTAAGAGAGAGTTTTGCACAACAATATTTCCAACATTGAGGGTAGAAAAGAAAAAACAAATAAACAAAAGAAAACATGGTGACTGTTACTGATGCTGGCATTGTACTCTTAAGCCAGTACCATCTAGGAAGCAAAGATACAAGAATGCATAACACACAATGCAACACAGAGACATTGTAACGTAGAATTGTACACGTGGAACCAATGGAAGTTTTACTAACCTGTATCACCGCTATAAATTTACCAATAAAAGAAAGAACACATAGAGCTTAATAATCAGATAGGATTTCCAACAGCCTGTTCCAACTTCATAATCTTTTTTTAAATTTTTTTATTTATTGTTAAATTTAATGGGGTTACATTGGTTGGTAACAATTAGATAGTTTACAGATGTACAAGTCCACATCACATCATTCATGCATCGTATTATGTGCCCATCACTCAGTATCAGTTCCCCTTCCATCACCTTATATCTGGTGCCCAATTGAGGTTCTGAGTGGTAAAGTGGCTCACCCAATGCTTCCCAGCTAGTGTTAGCAAAGACCAAGGAAGAAGCAAAACCTGTTCATTCCCTCCTCAGGCCAGCTTTTTGGCACTAAGCTGTTTCTTATTCTTACAGAACAACCATGTGTTTGAGAGATATGATAGGTTAGAGTCTCAGAGCCTAGTGTTCTGTTCAGATAAGCGTGGAGTCCATCCAACTTCTTTCCTGCAAGGTACATGACTCCAGGCAAGTTACCAATCTCTCTGTGCCTCAGTTTCCTCACTGAGAACATCAAAAATAATGACAAGATCAGCATCAGAAAATTGTGTGAAGCATTCCTTTGTGATATAAGGAGAAGGTCTCCTTTCATCGGTATTCAACAAAGGGTACTTATTTTATTCATTTACTGTGCTAGAGGTTGTTTCCAAAATATTTTTCTTGAGATACCAACATATTAAGAATGTTTTTATATTAAGGATATTCATTTGATTTAACACTGATACATTTTATCTGTAAACATTCTCCAATCATTTGTGTGAACTTACATTTCCAAAAATACTCACTAGGATTCAATCTTTACAATAACTGCCTGTTAAATGTTCGAACTTCTCATTTAGTAATAAACTGAAGGATACATTAGAGAGCCAGATACCTGAAAATGTGCATTGGAAAAGCAATACTATGAATGATTTCTTTATCACATAATGAGGAGCATGAATATCTACAATTATCAGAAATACTCTGCAATAAAAATGAAATTATTCTGCTTTTTAAATGATAGCAGGATTTTAAGGAATACCCATGATTCTAAAAAGAAACACACTAGATCAGTTCAAAAGTTTTGTTTTGAATGCTTAAATAAAAGCATAGTTTTAACAGAAATAGATAATAATTGCTGTTATAAAGCACAGTAGATATTATAGTATTCAAAGGACAGCCAGGCATACTGAAATTTCAGTCAATTTGCCTTTCATACCTTTTGTTATAATATCTAAATCAGTTTTTATTAGATGCTATTATTTATATATGTTTCATAAATTAAGAAGCAAAGGTTTACACAGGTCAATTGCCCAAGATGGGAAGGTCAGTTAATAAGTAGAAAGCCCAGAAAATAATTTCATATCCAAAGAATCTAAAACCTTGCTCAGTTCATGAATTCAAACTATATATTCATGGTGAGAGTCTTATTATTGATACAGTGTTGATAAAGTAATGTTTTTTGTTTTCATGCAGAGGACGTTACTTATACCAACTAAATTTTTGCAAAGCCACCTATTGACTTATGTAGGATCGTATACTACACCCAAAACATACATTTCAAAATCAGAATAAACTAGATTGAATTGAAACGGATTTTAATTTGAGAATAATTTAGATCTTGTTTTTTGTTTTTGTTTTTAAATTAAAAGCAAACTAAGCAAGGACAAATAAAGTGAGTGAATATTAAACTCAGTACTCTGCTAAGCAACTGAAGCAAAAGAGGAAATAGCTGAACAATGTCGCTCATATTATTTATGACGAGAAATCACAGCTCATCCCAAAAGAAAAATAAAAAGATAGACCAAAACACACCTAGCATCCACCTTTCAGGGAACTTTGCTTTCAGGTTTTGTCTCTGAATACTCTAATTGGTGATAACATTATACGACCTTTTCTTAGGTCAACCAATTATCGAGCCGTAAGACAAAATGTTAAATTCTAGCTCAGTGAAAGTGTTTCTGTGAACAGGGTAATAGAGGACAGCTTCCTGGCTTGCTGTCCATCCGCCCTCTCGAGAGGGAGGATTTTAGAGGAAACTATAAGTCAGTGGTCATAATGTCCCTGAGGTCAACTCTTCAGAATGTCAATTGTTAAGCTCTGGCAGCTGCTGTCTGAGACCAAATTTCAAGCTGAGAACTCGGGCAAGAGAGTGAAAGGTGTGTTGAGATTTTGATTAGAACTAATCCTCAGGCTCCCGGAGGGACCTGAGGTATAGGTTGTAAAATTGACATTTTTCAGTGAAAATTAAGTAATGTGGTAAAATCCAAACAGTGGGCATAACTTTGTGCAATAGTTACTATTCGTCGTTTCAATGAAATGGTCATAAGGATAACAGACTCATTATTAGCACATCAAATTCATCACCTGTTTTAGTCGTCTAAAATGCAAGACCACAGGTTAGAATCCTGGTTTTGTCATTTCTCTTCATGGTCATCTATTTGGAAAAAAAAAAATGTCCCCTTTCTTTGCTCAGTTTCTTATCAGTTTTATGTTTGTGTGACCTCTAAGATTTTCACACATGACACCTGACTCATAATATAATGTTCCTATGTTATAGAAATAGATTTAAAAAATGAACTGCTTGTTTTAAAAAAAGCCACTTTGACTCTCCTAAATCCAGAATCTTCATGTTATGTAAAATAAGTATTTGGGTGACATCAGAACATGAACCAGTTTAGCTTCCATGTGTTCGTGTGCTTTTCAGTTTGTTTCTTGTAATTGATTTTTCATTTCATACCAGAGAAGACACTTTGATGTGATTTCAATGTGTTTTGTAAAGATTTATTTTTATTGTTTTTGACAGACACACAGAGAGAGACAGAGAGAAGGGGAAGGGCCCAGAGCAGTCTTCACAGTTGCACAGCATCAGTTTTTAACATGGTTTCGTTCCACACAGGTGGGCGGGGGCCACACAGGGCAGGAACCAGCCGGGGGCCTCCCACATGGGAGGTACACCCTGGTTCAGCATGTGGGTTTCACGGGCCATGGCTGGGAATCAATCCTCAGACCCTGGGGCTGCAAAGCCAGCGTTCAACCCGCTGAGCCATCCTGTCTTCCCTGTAATTTCAATCTTCTTACATTTATTGAGACTTGTTTTGTGGCATAGCATGTGGTCTATTTTGGATGATGTTCTAGATGCACTTATAAAGAATGTATATTCTGCTGCTTTGGGCAAAACGCTCTAAAAATCTCACTTATATCAACCTGGTCTAGTGTATCATTTAAAGCTGCTGTTTCCCTGTTGATTTTCTGTCTGAAAAATCTTTCCATTGATTCAATGAGGTGTTAAAGTCCCCTGCTATGGCTGATCTCTGCCTTTATGTTGGTCAGCATTTGCTTTATGTATTTAGGGGCTCCTATGTTGGGTGCATAGATGTTTACAAGAATGATGTCCTCTTATTGCTTTGATCCCTTTAGCATTATGTAGTGTCCTTCTTTGTCTCTTATTGTAGTCATTTTAAAGTCTGTTTAGTCCACTGTAAATATTGCTACCCCAGCTTTTTTCTCGTTTCCATTCGAGTGAAATATCTTTTCCTCATGCCTGTATTTCCCGTCTGTGTGTGTCCTTCCCTCTGAGGTGAGTCTCTTGTAGGCATCACATGCCTAAGTCTTGTTTCCTTATCACTTCAGCCACCCTATGTCTTTTGATTGGAACATTTAATATGTTTACATTTAAAGTGACTACCCACAGGCACATAGTTATTGTTAGTTTATTATTTATACTTTTGATCTTCCTTTGTTTGTTTTCTCCTCCTGCTTAAATAAGTCCTTTTATAACTTCTTGGGGACGCTTGTGGCTCCCTTTTCCCCACCACCATTCCCAGGGGCTGCGCTGAGCCACTGCTATAGTAAGAGGCCTCTGCAGCTTGTGGGGGGGCCGAACACTCAGCCACCGAGGGCGCCCTGGAAGGTGTAGCACTGGCTGTGCAGGATGCACCCAGAAACTCATGAAGGGGATGTGAGCAGGTGGATCACACCAGACCCGTGAGGAGGGATCAGCATGAAAAAGATGCCGTCCTCCTGTAAGCTCTGCCTGAATCAGGCCCCACACAGGGAGGACGGTGCCTCCAGCCCTCACCCTGAGACCACACAGCTCAGTCTGTCCACGTACGTCTCCAGCATTCCTCAAGTTGCCGCCCCTCCACCGGAGACCAGGTGAGCGTTTACAAGCAAGTGAGTCTGTGTGCAGGCCCTTTAAGAGGATTCTGCGTTTCCAGCCACCGTCCGTCTCACCAGGATGAGGTCAGATGCCATGGGAACTCCTCCTCCCGATGCAGGACCTCTGAGCTGGGGAGTCCCTTGTGGGGCTGGGACCCCTCCCCCTTCTAGGGGGTCTCCACCACCCAGGTGTCCCTCCCTGTATTCAACCACTATCTGAGGGTGTGGTGTCTGCCTGTGTCACATCTCTGCTCCTCCTGCCAGTCTCCACGCGGCCTCTTGTTTAAATCCTTAGTTATAGGGGTTCTGCTCAGCTAGGCTTCCGTGGTTCTTGCAGTTGCTTGTTCTGTAATTCATCTGAAATTTGGTGTGATCCTAGGAAGCAGCAGGCATAGCATTTACCTGATCCACCGTCTTGGACCCTTCTCAGGATAGGAGTTATTTTATTATCGGTGTCCAATATCTATCCTTTTTTCAAGTACTTCGCATAAAATTTTCTTTAGGAGTTTTATATTGTGCCTGCTATATTTTGAGCACCATAATATGCTATCCGTTGTTTTCCAGGTCTGCATAATTATACTCTTCTTCTGGAAATGCATATATTGATCAATTCAACTGAAATGTTTAGCTAATGGGGTCAGAAGCTCATACTCACTGGTGAAACGACAAGCTGAGATGGAGTGACACCGTTTTGCTGCAAAACCGTAGGTTCTAAACACTACTTGTTAGAGCTCCGGAGTCATTGACCATGCAAAGAGATGTTTGCAGTTTCCTTTTGTCACCACTCTCTATTCATAGAGAGTGACTGGTAAGGACTGATGCAAGCAATTCAAATCAATTAATATTTGAGTGTTCCCTACATGCAAGACATTGTTAAGCAATCCAATGTGAGAGGTACGAAGATTCACTGACCCCATTCATTCAGCAAGTTTGAATTTAGCCACTACTGCATGCCAACTACAGTGCTAAGTACAAGAGATTCAGCAGTGAAATAAAATGGCAAAAAGACATGCAGCTAAGGAAAACATATCAAGCTACATGAGTCACAACCTTCTCTTAGGGAGAGAAAAAGAGAAATACAAGTGCTGTCCAGAAAGTATACAGCCATTCAACCATTCTCATTACAGCGACAATGGCTGGGCCTTTTCTGGACAGCCCTCATAATATGTGCATATTAATACAGACAAGTGAAACTTCTGAAAACAACCCCAGGAACTTAAGAGGCAACATGCTTTAAAAGTTAAAAGCAAAATGGAATGGATCTTTTGAGTCTTGTTTGAGCCTTTAAAAACAGTGAAACCGTATTTTTTAACCTAATAATCAACACGTATCCTATGCCTACAATAAAGAGAAAGCAACACCAGGCCCCAGGTAACTATTTTTTATTCCCTGATTACATATGAGACAATACTTAAGGTGATTAGAAACCATTTGAAACAGAATCCTTAAATGGTGAATTTAGACAAGAACTAATCTACCCAGGACCAATTAGGAAATTGCCATTATCTGGAGAAAAATCTCACAGTGAATGCTGATGTTACATGAAAGCGCACGTGCTCTCTCTCTCTTTCTCTTCTCTTTAAGTTACCTCTGATGAGTCTCTAATCCTTTAGAAGGATATTCTACTTCTTCCTTTGGCTTTTCACCATAACTGATTGATAGCACAAGGCAGTGTGTGCCTGTGTCTATGTCCACAATTGAGGACCTGCAAAGGGAGAGAAGACTTTATTCACCTCTAGTGTCTCACAGCACCAATCCCCAAGCCTGGCATCAAACTCATGCTGAACCAACTGAATTTTAAAGGTTTATTTTTATTGTATTTGACAGAGACAGAGAGGAGGGGGAGGGCCCAGAACAGTCTCCATAGTTGCACATCATTGGTTTTTCCACATACTTTCATTCCACAGGTGGGCAGGGCTGCACAGGGCAGGGACTGGGCTGGGGTCTTAACCCCAGTGAGAACTGAACTGGGGGAACTCCCCAGTTCAGCATACGGGTCCGCACGGGCTGGGGCCGGGATTCGATCCTCGGTCCCCAGGGCTGCAAAGTGAGCGCCTAACCCACTGAGCCATCCCGGCTTCCCCTGAACCAACTGAATTTTAATCCCCTTGAAATCAGGGTTTTGGAGACCAGCAGAGTGTCACATTCAAAATAAAGAGAAAAGGTGACACCTGAAGTGTTGAGCGTCACATGGGTGTTCGCAGGAATGTCCCTGGAGAAGGGAGGTGGAGGAGGGGCCTGCAGCACTCTGCCCACTGTGCTTTCGCCACCAGATTTCCTGTCTTCAGTGCAGCGGCCTCGCCCCTTCTCTCTCTGTTCTCTTTGGATCTCCTTTGCCGGTTCCCCAAAGGATCCACCGTGTTGCAGCTGGTGCTGGTTTCTTATCCCTGCGCTCTCGATCCCCCCGCCTTGCCTTCCCGCACTGTTCCAGTGCTTCTGAGCTTCCACAGCTCCTCCCCTCTGCCCTCCTGCAGATAAGACCAGGTCTTGCTACCGCCCGTGCAACAGCAGACGTGTCCTTTTGGTCAGGACACTGGATTGAGCAGGGAACTGCTCATGCTCAAAGTCAGATTGTGCTTATTTGTGTTGCCTTTGTTTTTCTTAGCCCTCTCTGCCCCATGCCAAAGGTGCGGGTTGAACGTGCTTGCCCATTAAAATCTTGGAGGAAACGCGAAGCAAAGGTGTTTAGTAAGCACCATGGTGCCCGGGCACTGCCCGCCGAGCCCCGGCTCTGTCTCGATACCCTGCTATGTGGCTGAGGCCTTGAGGTCTGGGCGCACACAGAGAAAAAAGAAACACACACCAACAGACGGGGCCCAGACAGTCTTTCCGCGGGCTCTTAGTACCCTGGCCAGGATGTAGGAGACACTGAATCAACACCGTGCAAGCATGATGCAGCTGCAAGCTTACGGAGTATGAACATGTCACAGGGGCTGCATAGATCCGGGCCCCACATTCTTAGCCTCCTCTCTAGCCTCATGGGTGACATCCTGCTTCCTTCAAAGGTCACAAGTTCCAAGGGAACAGCCCCTGCTACTCACTCTCACCTTTTCAAAGTTTCACTCTCCCTTGTATGGTTTATGTCCCTTATTCACCGGATTCTTGCTATCTGTATACACACGTGCCTTAGCATCTCCTACCTTATAAAAAGAATCCTGCTGAATCTCACATCGACACTGGACTATGGCCCCGTTTCTTTATTTCATTCACCAAGAAAAATGATTGAAAAATTGGATACCATCAGTCCCTCTTTACTTCTTGAGAGCACTTGTCCCTTGTCTCCTATAACAGCACACAGTAGGTGGTTTTCCTCTTGCTTCACTGAAATTGCCTTCTAAGTCTCCTTGGTTAGTGCTTCCTCCTTGATTCCAAAGGTTGAAGTACACTAGAGCTTTATCCTGGGTCCAACTTTTTTTTCTATGCATAGGATATGTCCTCTGTCTAGTTCTGGAACTTTAAACGCCATCACCTTGCAAAATTCCCCCTGAAATCCCATAAACATCTTCCAGATGCCTTGTTGTCTAAACTTGTCTAAGTGACATTTGAAGCACGTGTCAAACATATGGAACTTTGGATGGCTCTTTCTAAATTGGCTCCACACTATTTTATCCAAATCTGATAAAGAGTACATTGATCCTCTCAGAAATACCCTCCTAACCCATTTGCCTGCCTCTCTGCCCAATTCCCAGTGAGCAAATAATGTGCTATTTTGAAATGTAAATAAGATCACCTCCCTACTCCAGAAACTCCAATGACTCTTTCTCAAAATTAGAACACAGTCTAAAATCATTGTCCTGGTTCACAAAGTTCTAAAACAGGGGTATTCAACACCTTTGGCTTCCCTGGGCCACATTGGAAGAATTGTCTTGGGCCACACATAAAATACACTAACACTAACGATAGCTGATGAGCTTAAGATAAAAAGGTTGCAAAACAAATCTTATAATGTTTTAAGAAAGTTTATGAATTGTTTTGTGCCCCATTCGAAGCTGTCGTGGGCTGCCTGCAGCCCACGGGCTATGGGTTAGACAAGCACATTCTTAATGATCTACTTCCTCTCTACCTCACTGCTCTAAAACTCCAGCTTTTGTCTCTTTTGCCCATCATACTCTGGTGAGAGGGACTCTCTTCAGAGATTTTCAAAGATGTTGAGCTGAGGTCGGTTGAGGGACTTCGTACAAGTCTTTCCATACATAATTGGTCACACGAGAATTTTTCTCCAGTAAAAATATCAGCGGTAATGCTTCAATCTCTAGTGTCACTGCAGAGCCTCAGGAACTTCAAATCCTGAATATGCTAATTACTAAGCAAGGTGGACTGACACATAGACTCAGGTCCTCAGGTGACCATCCAGTGGTTGGCTCCATCTTGTCATGTATGTGCTGGCTTAAGTGTCACCTCCTCAGTTTGAGACAGGATAGTTAGTGAAACCTAGGCAGTTAGGGGAGGGGGTCCCAGCAACCAGAAAGTTGCAGTTTCGGTAGTCATGACACCCATGTTTGGGAACGTAGAACAGAAACCTGGTGGTCAGGAAACTGAGCCACAGGAGGGGACAACACCAGGACCCGTTGTCCATAGCCGCTCAAGTAAGACCGAATAAAGAAACGTCAACTGGCTCAGCCTGAACCTATTCAATGTGACTAATCAAGTATGACACCTCCCAAGTTAAGAATTAACTGCAGGTACAGAACAATAGCTTCAAGGCATATAAGATATAAAAGAAAATCCCCTAAGTGTACAAACTGGGCATTCCAGTTTCGGATGTTCCCTCTCGTCAGAGAGCTTTCCTTCTTTCTGGGGGCATTTCCACTTTTGGGTGCCCCCTTTCATTAGAGAGCTTTTACTTCTTTCCATTCTTAATAAACTCTGCTGCTTCACCTTTCCTGTGGAGTCTGTGTTCTCATTCTTCGAGTTCCTGAGACCACGAATGTCAGATGCCACTGCTCACAATTGTTCCTGCATCAAAGTGACTACAGGAAGTCACTTGGTCACTCTCGATTCCATCTCTCTTAAATTTCTTGGCATATCCCTCAGTGCTGGGCTGAGATTGTGTTGTTGTTGTTTTTTAAGATTTATTTTATTGATTTTTTAAAGAGAAAAACAGAGACAGAGAGAAGGGGGAGGGCCCAGAGCAGTCTCCATAGTTGACAGCATTAGTTTTCCATATAGTTTCACTCCACAGGTGGGCACAGGGTTGTGCAGGGCAGGAACTGGGCCAGGAGCCTCCCACATAGGCCCCAGCAAGAACTGGACTGGGGGCACTCCCCAGTTCAGCATGTGGGTCCACATGGGCCGGGGCCAGGGCCGGGATTCGATCCTCGGTACCCCGGGGCTTCAAAGCGAGCGCTTAACCCGCTGAGCCATCCTAGCTTCCCCAAGAGAGATTGTGTATTTATCTATTTGCTTCTGGTCTGTTTCCTCCACGTGGAATGTGTTCTTCATGCGAGCAGAGACCAGGGTTGCGTTGTGTCCCTCTTGTGTTGTGTTGTGTCCTCAGGACCAGTTTCTGGTCCAGAGCAGGGGTTCAGGAAAGGGCAGTCATTCATTGTACTGCATTCCTTATGGCACCTGCCTAGTACTAGTTCATGTTTCATGTGTAATGATAGCTTTCCAATGGTCAGGTTTTTCTGAATCAAATTGTGTGCTCTTTACAATTCCAATGCCAGTGTCCCTCAAAGGTTAGATTGTGTTTAAAAAATAAATGCATAAATCTATAAAGCTGGAACATCTGAGTTTCTTTAATAGGAGTTAATAGAGAGAATTTGTGACATCTCTAGGAAAAGGGGAAAGAAAGAAAAGATAAGGAAAGGAAAGGAAAGGAAAAAGAAAAGGCCTTACACAATTTATATTTTAGAAAAATGTTATGGTCAATGTCTTTATTTGGACAGGTATAATACAGAGGATGCAAAAATAAAACATGTTACCCATTTTAAGAAAGAAAAAATCTGTATTAAAATTGTGATACTCAATATACTGATAACAAATGAGGAATACAAGTCACACTTGACTTCTGCAATTACAAGAGGTGTTCAAAGTGGCTCCCATCATTATTTATGTAACACAGATATAACATCTCTTAAAATGTGTATACATTTTTTTTAGCATCCCTGGTATGTACTTTATATACTTTCTTCCATTTATATCACAAAAATATAATAGTAAACAAACAAAATCAAACAAAAAGTATGTGAGGGGTGGTTCTAGTTTCTTATAGAATACCAGATTTATGTTTCTTCAAAGGTATTCTCCATTCTTCATCATATTTCTCACTTCTCTGCACTTTTTCCTATGAATTTTTCATCACATTCAAGAAGCATTATATTCTGATGAAGATGATAGAAGATGTGTAGAGGATAGGTTTTGTTGCTGTTATTGTTTTAGTCATCTTTTCTAACTGGTTGTATTCTCTATACTACTATACCTTCACTTTTCTTAAACTCAATTTTATTATCAGTAATTAAGTTAACTACATCCTAAACATTTCCACAAACATGAAAATCTAAATTCAAAGGAAATACATGGTCCATACTTGCTAATGGATGTATAATTTCTACATAGAAGAGGCTCAAAGGAGCAGTTGAATTGCAAGAAATGGTTGTTAGTTGTCTTGAAATTACATTTCCATAACAAAGGCTGCTCTTTTCTGTAGTTTTGTTTTTAATTTGGGGCGTTTTGAGCAGAATAAGCAGAGTAGGAAAGAGATGCCCCAAAACTCCCTTCCCAGCTCTGCCCCCATCACAATACTCTTTTATGGTCTTTTAAGAAAGGATTTTGTTTCTGTGTTGTTTCTTTCTCTTTTAAATCTAAAATTCAAGGTCAGCATACCAACTGGCTTAGAAAACTTGAATCAAACCAATAATAAATCATAGTTTCATCCCCTCAAATCACTGGATAGAACTTCTTTCTTTGATCATGTAAATTTATCCCATAAGATACCAGATTAACGTGTAAATCATGATAATCACCAGAAAGCCTAAAGGGTTTTACATTGCAGAATGGACTTAGTTCCTAGACAAAATTGACTTACAAATTCATTCCCCTTTTAATACTATGGTGTATTTGGGGTCAGACAACATTTAGTGAAATGGAAATAGTGTCAAGTATCTACAAATGACATACTGAGTCCTCAGTGGACCGGGTCATTTTTCCTCCAAAGAAACTACATTTGACAGTCCTTGTTAAAATGTGACATTACAGCACAAAAAGAGAAAGAACAAATGCTGATGGATGTGCACAGACTATAGGTAAGAACTGATTTTATGGCCCATGTATACAGTTATTTGCTGAATTTTACATTGATGCATTCTTACTGAGCATGATTCCCTTAAAATATTACTTGGAAGAAACAAATGCTTTCAGTGAAAATGCATTGCCCCTCAAATAGTGGTAAAGGGGGAAGCTAAGTTCCAAGGTTGTATTTTTTTTTCCAATCAAGTTGTCTGTTCTGAAATCAGGAAGCAGTTTTGATAAGATATTCTAAGAAAACTGAGGGGAGAGGGGAGAATTACCCCAAGAAAGAATTCAGCCTAAGACAGCTTTTTGGCATGAAGACAAAGGAAAAAAATGTCAGATGGTCAAAAATTCTTCTTAGATATGCTCAAGTAATCACATTTAACAACATTTTTATTAACATATGTACTTTAAAGGGTCATGTGCTGTTATAAATGTCTACAAATACATGAGAGGCACAGGAGCTTATGGAAACTGGTGTTTCTGATTTTTGGAGCATTCACGTTTTCACTGGTAAGATATGACATTGAGAAGTGAGTTTCCTCTAAATGGCTAAATGATCTTTTGGTTAAGATTTGACTTTCAAATGCTTCCTTACTGTATCTCCCATAACAAGATAATTGGGACATTGTTCACACTTTCAACCTTCTTTTTTTTTTCTTTTTGACTCAATAAGATTCTCTGAGGAAGCCGGGATGGCTCAGTGGGTTAGGCGCTCACTTTGCAGCGCCGGGGACTGAGGATCGAATCCTGGCCCTGGCCCGTGTGGAACCATATGCTGAACTGGGAGCTCCCCTAGTTCAGTTCTCTCTCTGTCTTTGTAGCTCTCTCTCTCTCTCTCTTTCTCTCTGATAAATAAATAAATAAATAAATAAATAAAAATATATTAAAAAAAATAAGATTCTCTGAAATGATGGACTGGGTACAAAGGCAGTCATTTTGCTCGGCTGTATTTGAGAGTATTTTAGAGACACTTTGAAGGTTTGCTCATGACCTTGGGTACACGTGTCTGCATTGCTACGTGGAAGATGCATGTTTTTAATAGAGCAATAGAGTCAGGGATGGCTACTTTTTCATGAGCACCTTTCCTACTGAGCACGTGTGAGGGTGCTGATGGATTTGTGAGCCTCACCTCAGTGTGAGCCTGTCACTCCTGACCCCGTGACACTAGGTGTCTGAGCACAATATGCTCGATGACTTGGTGCTCTTTGACCTGTGTCAGATGCAGCTTTCCAGGACAATGTTGTAGCCATGGTAAGGAGTTGGCCCCATGCTTGTCCTTAAAGGGCCCTCCTTCACCGATGGCTGTCTTCACCCTGTAGAATTCCCTTAGTTACCCTAATTACAGGTATTCTGAAACCAGCTTCCCAAACCAGTGCAGTTCGACCTCACAGTACTTCTATGATGCCACCATTGTAAGGAAACAGTGGCTGAGCACCATTGTACATATTTTAAATAGCTTCGTCCTGGGCACCCAAAACTAGGGAGCCTCACATCACCTTTTGACTATGATCCCATGAACATCTTTTACACAAAATATGGTAGTTTAATTGTGTCACAGTGCATAAGAGGGCAACACTTGATCGCCAACCTCCTTTCATAAAGCTGAACTAACATTTCATTGTCTATGTTTATCGTTGCTACATAGAATGGGCAAAAGAGCACGTCGTTGAAAATGTATCATTCTATTGTCTTTCTTGATTATTAGGGAATCGTGAGCATGCTGACGGTGTTTTCTGCCAGGCTTGTCACCTGGTGAGGACTCTAAGGTAAGGTGACCAGACGTCCTGCTTTTGGCGGGACAGTCCCAATTTTTAACAATTTGTCCCGCATCCCGCAGTGTTTTAAAAAAGTCCCGATTTTTGGAAAGAATGCACGACAAGCTAGGGAACGGCGGGAGATAGACCCAATTTTTAATCAAGAACCCCCTCCCCCTCGGTCAATGGTGTCCCGCTTTACCAATGTTAAAATCTGGTCACCTTAGTCTAAGGCCATCTCAATGTGAGTGAACATTAATGCAGGATGTGATTTTCCTGCTTCCTGTTTCAGTTCTTTGGTCATGGCTCTTTGGTAGGCACCCACCACGCCCCTTTAAGTCATCGAGGAATGGACGTAAAAGTGGATCCACTTGAGTGGAGGACACTCAATCTCTAGCTATTTTCAAGTGTAATGTTTTAACCAAGGTTCTGGGAGACTGGTTGCGTTATGCTGCTCCTCACATTCGCTAATGGAATTTTTTAAAACTTGTCATTTTCTCATGCTTTAAAAACAAACTAACCAAAACAAACAAACCATGTTCAGCTGAGCAATAAAATACTTGTACCCTATTCATTACTCTGAAGGTACTGTACTCCAAGGTGTCATCATAGGCAGAAAGAACAGGGCACAGGGCCATGAGGAAATGGGGGCGGGGGGAACGGGAGAGAGGGAAGGAGGAAGTGTGGGAAACAGAGGGAGGAGATGAGATCATTCTTAAAAAAAGGGGGGCAGCTGCTGTTAATTGTAGTATAATACTATCAGCATTGCGACAGCTAATTGTAATATATTATAACACTACCAGCATTGTGGGGAGGAAGAAATCTCCACCCCCTGTGTTGGCATCTCAGTTCCTACAAGGGAATCTCTTCTCCCCACAGGAAGGAGCAGTCAACAAAGACACACCCTGGGAATACCAGTATCTCCACCCCTGAATATTTTGCACCTTCATTAGAATATAATCCTAAAGTTTTTTGTTCTTCAATGCAGTTGCTGTTTTTCCTGGCCCGCCCACACTCATTGTCTTGGAAATGTATCCTTTGTCTTTGCTTTAGTAAAATCTCTTCTTGCTTGTCTTTGTTCACGGGACATATTTGTACACCCTGGAATGCCTTTCTGCGATGATACAATAACCCTTGTTCTTCGGTAACAAAGGCGAATATAAAAAATTAAACTCTGAATTTCAATGAGCTCAAAAATAGATTTTCATTTTTGCTATTGTAGAAAATAACAAACTCTAAGTCAATGAATTGTAATGTGCTATGTTTTTCCACCTCAATTCTACTTTGGGTTTATAAAGGCAATAAGAAATTCTAAACCCAATTTACAAAAAATAAAATAAATAGTGAAACTTTAAGTGTTAAAAGAAGTCCCCCCAAGTGAAATCTGTGGAAAGATAGGAGAACATCCCTAATAAATTAATTTAATTTTATTGAGACAATGGCCATTGTTTTGTTTTGTTTTCTAAAATCATAACATATTTGATTTTCAAAATATATGTAAGGGACAACTGACTTAAAAGGGAAGTCAGGAGGACAATGCACAAGATCCTGTTAAGGGTAGAGACTAGGAACTGACCACATAGATCACATAGCTATCATATGACTGAAACATTAACTCACATATACACACACATATATGTATATTTCTTTGCCTTATTTACTTGAGTCATGTACTTAAATAAGAATGACATTGTAACAAATGTTTTCCTCTTTTTTTAAATACATATATGTAGTTTAAAAAAATGAAAATAAAGCCTACCAAGGCAGACTTCTGCTTCTAGGCAGTAAGGCGAACAAGCTGTCCTGCTACAAAACACCTAGAGGTGAGACAAACCACAATAAATATATTTTGAAATGATTTGCATAAGTCAGTCAAACTAATAGGAGAGTATCAGAAATTCCCAACAGCTTTTCTTTTGCACAAAATCTCTCTCTCTCTCTCTCTATATATATATATAATATATATATATTATATATATATTACATATATTACTGTTTGAGAGAAGGTTAGAGACAGAGACAGAGAGAAACAGAGAAGCAGAGAGAAGGTGAGAGAGAGAAAGAAGGGGGAAGGGCCCAGAGCAGTCTCCATAGTTGCACATCATTAGTTGTGACATGGTTTCGTTCCACACAGGTGGATGTGGGGCCATGTGGGTCAGAAACTGAATTGGGGGCCTCCTGCACGGGAGGCAAGAACCTTTGCTGTTGAATCATTCTGGCATTTACTAGTAATGCTGCAAAGTTCAGCCTGTGGGTTTGTATGGGCTGGGGCCGGGACTTTAACCCTGGACCTCATGATTGCTGTTTGTGAGGGAGGCAAGCGCTCAAACCCTGAGTTATCCTGGTATCCCTAGAGCTACTCATATTTTTATTCAGATGCCCGGGGAAAGCTCTTTAATGTTGCTCACTTTACTCAACACTTGAATGGGGTCCAAGGTGTGTGGATTATTTCCAGTTCTTGCATACTAACTCTATTGCTCACATTGGTAATTCCTCAACAGGAGTACCATTCACTATGTCTACTTTTTAATTGCATTTTTGAAACAATATATTTGGTAATTATAAAAGTAATGAAAAAAATCTGATAATTTTGATTTTGAGGTGATGGGACTTATATTTTTGCCTGCTTGATTGGTTAAGGCTGAGAGAATTCTTATAACCACTGTATTTGTTGTTGTTGTTATTTTTATTTGTTTTTGTTCTACAGTTTTGGTGAAACATTAGTTTCACACCACAAAGTGCACATATTTAAATTATACAACCCGATAACTTTTATCATATGTGTTCAGCTATAAAATAATCACCCTCCTTCAAATTTTTGGTGCCTCTTTGTAAACCCTCCCCCCTCCCTCTTTTCTACTGTGCATGCCCAATCCTCAGCTGTTCTGTTCTGCTGTTCATATAGATTAGTGTAAATTTTCTAGAGTTTTCTTTAATGTATGCATACAATATGTGCACTTCTTCAGTACCTTATACTCAACATAAATATTTTGATATTCATCCCTGATGCATCTAACACTAATTTATTTTATTTTACTGTTAGCTTCTCTGCTATAACTCTTCATTTCCTAGGTTTAGTGGTCACTTGAAGATTTATAGCTTTATCTTTAACCTATTGCAGTCTACTTTTAAATGATATTTATACAACCTCACATCCTGACCTTTGAGTAATGCCTTCCATGCAGTTTATTTTATGTGTGTGATAAATCCTTCACTATATTTTAATTATTTTATCTAAGTGTTAATTACCTTTTAAGGAGATTTGACTAATAAGAAAAACAGTCTTATCTCTTTACCAACGTAGTTAACATTTCCCTTATTTTTTGTTTCTTGGTGTAGATCCAGATTTCTATTGGGGGTCATTTTCATTCTGCTCAAGGCCTTCCTTTAACAACTGTTTTGTTTTTGTAATTTGCATCTTTTAATAATGAATGCTTTTCTTCTTCTTCTTCTTTTTCTTCTTCTTTTCTAAAAAAGTCTTTATTTGGCTTGATTTTAATTGAGTTCCCACTACTTACTAGCTTGGGCAATTTCTCTGACTCATCTTCTTCATATATAACATGGAGATATTTATTGTACCACTTTAAGGGATTGTCTTGAAAATTAAGTTCATTAGTGCATGTAA
Source organism: Craseonycteris thonglongyai (assembly GCA_004027555.1). Taxonomy (NCBI): domain Eukaryota; kingdom Metazoa; phylum Chordata; class Mammalia; order Chiroptera; family Craseonycteridae; genus Craseonycteris; species Craseonycteris thonglongyai. The sequence goes on along the minus strand of PVKE010009005.1, from coordinate 4,768 downwards.
TTCATGTAGTAAGCTCCGAATAAATGTTTTAAATTATGGGAGTTTCTGGGGGCAAGCAATAGTGATCTGAGGAATTCTAACTTAATCTGTTGTGTTTCTTGGTCACTTCACGGGGAATCGAAGAAGATTTAGTTCCAGATGTCATTTCCTTCAGCTCAATAATATTAGAGCAAAAGCCTGACACACAGTGATTCTTCTTTTCAGGGGACACAAAATAATTGTTCCTGCTCCAAATATTGCGTGTTCACAGTTATCAGATGTGTGCAGCATGGAGGGGAGAGTGGTGTACGTAGTGAGCATCGGGATGCTCCTGTTCCCTTTCCCAGAAAGCAAGACTCTTCCCTGGCATTCTCCCTCCCTGTGGTCACTGGCTGGAACCTGGTCACATGGTTGTCATTAGCTCCAAGTGAGTGTATTCTTCTAAGAAAGAACAATGATGATCCAATTATGAGTCACCCCCTAGGGCCAGCCCCAGTGCTACCCATATAAAAGTGGAGTGACTGTATGATGATAAGCAAATACTGACTAAACTTAAAAGTGGAGTGACCATCATACAACTAAAGGAGAGGTAGGTAATAAGCAAATATGACGACTCATAGAAGAAACATCTGACTTTGAAAGTTTCATATTAATGTTGCTTTTTATTTTTATTTTATACTTTTATCTCACAGGATGTTAGAATCTTACAATGGTAGCATTTTACTCAATTCTAGTTGCAAAAACAATAACAACAGTGTTGCTTATTAATATGGATGAAAACTGGTTTCAAAAGATAAGGGAATTGGTTTAGGGTGTGACCGAAAATCTGATTTTTTTTTTCCTCCTTTTTATGTAATGACTGCTTTCCTTGCTGTTAACTCTATTTTAACAAAATCATGTTTGGCAAGGAACATCTTCATTGAGTAACAGACAACTACACACCTGATGATTAACTGGTGTTTCTCTGAATATACAGAGCCTTGTCACATATTCTGCCACAAATAACTTCTCATCAAAGCTGTTATACATGTTATCACCATGGTTTTCTTTATTAAAGAAGCTCTTTTTTTTAATCATGTTGAATGTGTCACGTCTTTTCTAGTTTTTTTGTAATCTCTCTGGCACAAATAACAAAAGTTTACATGATGTATTTCTTCATAGTCATCCCAATGTTGCTTTTTAATTTTATTTTATTCTGTCATAGTATGGGGACATTATAAGCAAGAATTTTATAGCCACATATGTGATGCAGATACACAAAGTATCACCTTTTGTTTATTTATTCAAAAACATATATCAAATGCCTTTTATTTCTCAATTTCAGTACCATGAAGAAAGACAAACTCTCTCTGTTCAAACACACACACACAAAATCTTATATTTTAGAAATACTTTAGACTAGTGTGACAAGGTAAGATTTCTGAGAACTAGTTTCATGTTTTTCTTAGATCGGCACGTTGCCGCTAACCTTAGAGGCCACACTGTAGGAGACTAAGAGGTGGGCTTCCCCAGGGAACAGAATGTGGTATAAAGATTCTGTGCAGGAAGTTCATGGAGCAATGCTTTCAGCATCAATGCACACAGAAGAATAAAGAAAGCGAGATTCATAAGAGTTGCAAGGCTGTTCTAACAAAGGCCACAACCAATCTCAGGGGGAATTTTGGAGCTGGAATGGCCAGGAGTTGTCCCATCTTGAGGACAAAGTACTAGGTGTTAGCCCTTTACATCACTGGCTTTGGGAAGAAAAAAAGACATAACCTTGAGGCCTCTCACCGCATCTACCAACCATCATGGAAGTCATGGAGGGTGAAAGACAGAGTTGGAGAGATGCAAAGTAGGGAACGAGTACTTCTGTTCTGAAAGGACAGCACCCCACTGAGTATCATCTTCAAGCTGGCACCCTAACTGTGCCCTACACAGCTCCTGCACATCCAGGCTGACAATCCAGGAGGTGTGGCCCATGCCTCTCCTGGGGGACGCATCCATCATCATGACTCACTAGTGTCTTGGTTGTTCAGTAGGCTTCCTGGTTCACTGAGAAGTTATAGATAACTCATGCTGGTGGGTCCAAAATTGTCTGTGTACGTTCTTGGATATTGGTGCTGGCTGAAACCAGAGGGGTTAGGAAAGGCAAAACAACGTTTAGAGTATGAGTTAAATCTAGACCAGGGGTGTCCAACCTTTTGGCTTCCCTGGGCCACACTAGAGGAAGAAAAATTGTCTTGGGCCACATGTACAATGTACTAAAACTAATGATAGCTGATGAACTAGAAAAAAAAATGTTTTCAAAAACCTCTATAATTTTTTTTTTTTAAGATTTATTTCATTGTTTGAGAAAAGGTTTATGAGAGAGAGAAAAGGGGGAAGGCCCAGAGCAGTCTCCATAGTTGTACATCATTAGTTGTGACATAGTTTCTTTCCACATAGGTGGACGTGGGGCCATGCAGGGCAGGAATTGAACTGGGGGCCTCCTGTATGGGAGATGAGAACCTTCACTGCTGAGCCGTCCCAGTGGTTACCAGTTGCACTGCAGTTCAGCACATGGGTTTGCACGGGCTTGGGCTGGGATTTAATCTCTAGACTTTGTGGTTGCAAGACAAGCGCTCAACCTGCTGAGGGATCCTGGTTTCTCCTATGCAATGAGTCTTACCTACATGGGGTGGAAAATAATGAGCAGCATTCACCCAAAAGTGTAGAAGGAGGTATGTGTCCTCAGGAAAGATTAGCGTCTTCACAAGAGTGTAGAGCAGTGGTGGCGAACCTTTTGGCAATTGAGTTCCAAAGTTTATGAAATAAAAGTATACTCGCTCAACTCGAGTGCCAACCCATTGAGTGAGATAGAGGTATTGATTATTTTTATGTCTATAAGAGGCATCAGATGTTTTTATAACAAAAAAAACACAATAATTCCGCGTGCTGAAATAATTGCTCCTCGTGCCACTTTGGGCACACGTGCCATAGGTTTGCCACCCCCAGTGTAGAATGTTTTTTTAACTTTTTAAATTTTTTTAAAGATTTATTTTTATTGTTTTTGACAGAGAGAGAGAGAGAGAGAGAGAGAGAGAGAGAGAGATACAGAGACAGAGACAGAGAGACGGGAGAGGGCCCAGAACAGTCTCCATAGTTTCACGTCATTGGTTTTTCCACACAGTTTCATTCCACGGGTGGGCACGGGGCTGCACAGGCCAGAAACTTGGCTGGGGTCTCGCCCTGTTTAGAACCAAACTGGATGCACTCCCCAGTTCAGCATATGGGCATATGGGTCCACACGGGCCGGGGCTGGGATTCAATCCTCAGTCCCCGGGACTGCAAAGTGAGTGCCTAACCCACGGAGCCATCCCAGCTTCCCCTGAGTGTAGAGTGTTTTAGGAAACATGGGAGGTTCCAGGGTGATGCTAAAGGAAGAGTGACTGGGCTATTCTATATGGAGTGAGGGTTTCATGGGACCCTGAAGACACAGATGTGGATAAGGGATCCATGGAAGCATGAGTCAGAAAAAAGAAACAGACTCATGCACACAAGGTTCAGTAAGAGGGATAGATGGCTGAAGATATTTATATTCTGGAAACTGACAAAACATGGCATGACTGTGAGTTATTAAGTGAGCTGTAATAGGTAGCAAGTCTATGTATTTTTATATACGAGGCTATCTGGAAAAAATCCAGCATAAGTGCCTCTACTTTTCATATTACATGGCAGGATAATTTCTGCACAGCCAAAGTGCATGAATTACATCTATATATTCTGTAATTTTTGAAGGCTTTGCATCCCTTTTTGATACTTTCTTTACCTCTTCGTGTTCATTTTAATCCTGTTTCCTCCAGTGTGTTGGGAGTGTTCCAAAACCTGATGCACAGCTTTCTTTCTGTCAAACATGGTCCTCTCATGGAGTAACGTACCTTCTGTGACCAAATAAATTCTGGGCTCTTAGAATTAATGTTGGGCAAGAAATTGGAGATACTCCTTACAGACATAAGCTGGGCTAGGGGGTCCTAAACATAACCCACAATCTCACAAGAATTAGAAGTTGCAGAAAGCTTTTGCTTAGATCACCTAGCAGGGGTCTCCAAATTACTGCCGGGCTGGATCATCCGGCCCGTGGAGACCTTTTTATCTGAATAAAATAATATTAAATAAATAATTAAAAACAACATCTATGTTTTGATTCTTTTTTATTTGGACCTCGAGTGTGTAGTCAGCCCCCAAACTGCTGTTTGATAGTTAATGTGGCTCGTGGGCTGAAAAGTTTGGAGACCCCTGTACAAAAAAAATCTACAAAAGTTTGTAGATTCTGTAGTCTACAGAATCAACGTGTCATGCTGAATTGATTTCTTCACATCAGAACATTCAGTGACCTTTGATCAGGAAAGCAAAGCCATTGACCACAGATACCACGATTCTATGAGCTGCAATACGATTTCAGGAAAACACTGTGCAAACACTACCAGGAACAATTTGAAAATTAGGTCATTTATCTGCGTGTGCTTAACCTTTGAACCATTTAGTTTGAAATGAAATAATTTCTAATTTTGATTAATCAGCTCATTTATTTGTGTAGGCTCTTAAATAAAATCTATGAAAGTATCAACAGGGGAAAAGCCGGGACGGCTCAGCGGGTTGAGCGCTCGCTTTGAGGCCATGAGGACCGAGGATCGAATCCCGGCTCCGGCCCAGGCAGGACCCACGTGCTGAACTGGGGAGTTCCCACAGTTTGGTTCTCTGACTGTCTCTGTCTCTGTCTCTCTCTCTATCTGTCAAAAAGTAAAATAGAAATAACTATGCACTGAAG
>PVKE010009004.1:0-46049 GCA_004027555.1 Craseonycteris thonglongyai | reverse complement strand
CTGTAATAGATACGAAAACTAAGTATTTTCTTTTAAAATTATAAACTGGTACAATATAATAAATAGTGATTTCAGAATTATCTGGCTCAATAAAGCAATATCTTTCTATTGTTATTGTTGTTAGTTATTCTAAACTTTCTATCTTTAAAATTCTTTCTATACCTGAAATTTTAAATTCAAATATTGTAAAGAAATTACAACAAATACAAATTAAAAATTAGAATGTACACTGCCATGAAAATTTTTGTTATATGTTCTCAGTCTTTGTTTTCCTCATTTTTTATTCCTAAAAGAGAAAAATTGAAAATTAAGTCTCTTCTAATATTAATTAATTTTATTTATATGTTCTTCTATACTATATTCACTTAATCAATCTGCAAATTAAATTCTCACCCATCCCTCCAAAGAGTGAATAAACACTGACTAATTAGATAACACAGAATAGATAACAGACTGGTTAGAAATACTGGGTTTCAAGTTGGTGAATATTACTCTATTTGACTGGAGAAAAGGAAATTTGGAGTAAAAAATACAAGGTTTTGAAGTGTTTGTGTGTTGTACTTTGAGAAAAAGAAGATTAACTCAGAAAAAATGTAATCATACTTTCATTAAAAATCTGCATAAATAAATTTAAAAATAAAGACAACCTTATTTCCAATGGCTAATAACTCCCAAAGTTAAAAATCCTTACACAAGATGTTAAACAAGGGTCATCTGTTTCTTAAGATTCAAAGATATTGTTATCTTCTAGTTCTCTGAAAGCTATACTAAATTTTAAAGATGCAGTAACATCAGGTATGTTGCATAAGTTTGAACTTGAAAAATTAACTCCAATTACAAAATATTGATTGATAATTAGCTTTGCAAAACAAATACAAAGAGCACCAAATAGCTAGTTCTCTGCTGCTTGTGTAATCTACAGAGCAGTGTTATTTGTTTGTGCTCACATTCTGACACTTATCATTACCAATAAATGTCAGATATTTAAAAGTGATTTTTAATAATAGGAAAAATGATCATTATTAAAACTTACCATGTGGTAAGTACTTTGTTAAGTAATCTTCAAATATGCTTTATTCAATATTCACAACTGCTTCCTGAGATGATGTTATTGATATTAATAATTAGGTGCCATAAAGTTCAGACTCTAGGACTGACCCTCAATCGGTGTGAGATTGTTGAATAAATATTTCCCCTTGCCTACCCTTTGTAAGGCAATTCTTAGGTGTATTCAAAAATCTCAGCAGGTCCCCAGGAGGTGAGAGCTCTATTATTAGGCATTTGGTATTAAGGAAAATGACATAACTACTACACAACCAATATTATTTTTTTACTTCCCCTACTTCCTCATGCTATTACTACCTGGAGAACCATCCAAAAAAATAAATAAATAAATAAATAAATAAATAATAAGAGCCTAGTTACAATATAATCTTTGATGCAGAAGCTGTTTTAGTAAACTTGAACTGGAACATTGCTAGTAAAAGTGACCCCAGAAAGCACAATCTTGGCATGAGATTCAGGAATTTCATTGAATGGCAATAAAGATTGTGTCAACCAATGGTTGTAAGTGGTTATAATAATACTCGGCATGTTTCGGTGTTATAATTACTGAGACTGTCACCTGGGTGAATTTTGATGCTATGCAGCATACTAGTAGTGTTTTTACGAAAGGTTCATCATGTAGGCACCATTAACCCTTGTTTAACTCCATTAGCAGCTCAACTATTGTCCCAGGAGCTTCCAGGTTGGGAATATGTGGACATGCAGGGGAAATGGCAGCACCTAGAGAGGGCATGGAAGTGTTCTGCATACTACCATGTACCTTGCCCTGTGTATCTCATCCATCTGGGTGTGCACCTGTATACTTTACCATGATTTTTTTTTAAATAATAATTTCATAAATAGTGAGTAAAATGTTTTCCTCAGTTTTATAAGCCACTGTAGTTAAGTTAATTATCCTTGAAGAAGGGGTTGTGGGCACCTCTAAGGTCAGAAGCATAGGTAACAATCTGGACTTACGATTGGCATCTGAAGTGGCAGAGTTGGGCAGTCTTGTGGGATTGAACCCTTACTTAACCTGTGGGATCTGATATTATCCAAGTAGATGTTGTCAGATATAAATTGTAAGGCATCAGTTGTTGTCACGGAGTGTTGCTTCTGGAAAAAAAAAAAAGCCACACATCTGGTGTCAGAAGTGTTCTGACTTGTTAGTAGTGTGAGAGTAAAAAAGAATTATAAGAGGAATACTAAGATTGTCCTACACAACGGGAAATTCCCACAGCTGTCAAGGGCTTTAGGAATATAATCTGAACTAACAGTAATAGGAGGTAATCCAGGCTGCCATATCATTATTCCAGTAGAGTAGGATTATATGAAAAATACATAACCGATGAAATCTGTTTCAAACCCATTTTTTAGTGGATCCAATGAAGACACAGACAAACTCTGAGGTTACTACCATGATTCTTGAGTGTATAATTATAATGAATATTCTTAGACTCTGAAAGAATCATCACATTGCTTCTCTAATATTCACAGTGAGAGAATGACAGAAAGGCAAAAGTGGAAGATGTTTTAAAACAACTTGTTTCTACCAAGATAGTCATTCATGAAATACTTCTTTACCTAGAGAATAATAGAGAGCAGTTAACAGTCAAAACTTCCAAAGATGTATGAGTCCAATATGTTTCAATATTTAATTAATTTATCAGTAGGCCATGCAAAAATGAGTAATTGGTAATTGAACAATGATTTAAATTTAGTAAGTAGCCAAAGTTTCAGGTGCTATGTTAGTTGATAACTCAACTGAAAAAAAAATCAACCTAGACTTTGGAACTTGGAATATGGTTATTGATATGAGGACTATATTCTGTTCAGACTACACACCATGAATAAAAAAGCAGCTTGCATTTACTTATATGAAGGCCACTGGTATATATTTATTTTCTTGTCCAAGGGTTTAATTAACATCCCTGTCTTTGTCATACATACTCCAAGACATTTCACCATTTTTACATTTCATGTATCATCTTATTTTCTACTGTATTGATTATGTCACTTTAGTAGAACCTTTAAGTAATTAATGTTCTGGATGTCACAGTAAACGACACATACTCGTATGAATACAGTAAAAAAAATTACAGAAAGACTAACAAATGATTTAGGGATCTGCTACTACAGAAAAATATTTAGGGGCCTTATAATCTTATCCATACTGAGACATCTCCTACAAGTAAAAGACAGTTATTAAATTTTCCCTTTTACCACTAAAAAAGAGGCTATTCATTCAGAAGGCATTCTAAATTTTGTAGACAGCACATACCTTGTAAATACTGTTTCAAAAATTTTAGCATATAATTCTAATAGTATGCTAAAGGTTCTGCAGCAAATAAAGGCTATGGTCAGCACGGTCCTAATCTTTAGGCGATATGACTTGGCACATTAAGTGAGCTTAAAGTGAATAAAAGAGTTTCTTGTTGAATTTTTTGAAAACCTCAATATAAGAGTCATAGCACAGAGTACTAGGATATTAAAGAAATACTTAGACTCCTGTTAAAGAACTAGGAACTGCTTGGAAGCCAGTCCTGCTATACAATTAAACCTCTGTAAAAATTAAGCACTGGATTGTGGGAAATTAAACTGTAATCAGAACTGTCCATCATGATCTAATGTCAGATCCATTAGGCCATGTAGTAAAATTGACCCTATTTAATTATACTCCTCAATAACAAGATTTTACAAGCTAGTATTCTTATAATAACTGTAGTAAATAATTTTTAATAATCTCCAGAAGTATCTTGTTAAGTATTGGAACAATACTGCATATAGATAATTTACCTCCTGGCTGTGACAGTGCATAGCATATTAAGATTGATAAATTATTAACCAATGGTTGTCAAATGGGAGGGAGGTGTAAGGCTGGGCAGAAAAAAGTGAAAAGAGGAAAAAATATAATGGGTAGTTATGAAGTACTCCAGCGATATAAAGTACAGCACAGGGAATATAGTCAATAATATTATAATAATTATGTATAATGTTAAGTAGGTACTAAACTTATTGGGAGAGTTACATTGTAAATTATACAAATGTCTAATTACTATGCTTGTACACCTGAAACTAATATATAATAAATGTCAGCTATAATTTAAAAATAAATAAATTTTAAAAAATCAATAAAATGTTGACAAATGAATAAATATCACCATTTAAGTTTACCAAAGAAAATAGTACCAAAGAAAATATTACCAAACAAAAATAAAACAAAATAATACAATGTCACCTTGATTACTAGATCAATATTATATTTATAAATAAATACTGGTATTTTTTCCAAAAGAAATGGAACATTTCAAATATTGCAAAGGGTATCATTTTTTTTTTCTAGTGCTAACATTTCAATTGCCTTTCTTCAAAAATCAAAACAGCCTCTCCAGCACTTTCGTTTTTTGTCTTGTTGATGATAACCATTCTAACAGGTGTGAGGTGGCATCTCATTGTGGTTTTACTTTACATTTCTGTAATAGAAATAGTGGTATATTTACAAAATGGAATGCTATTTAGCAATAACAAAATATGAAATATAGACATTTTTGACAACAAGGGTGGACCTTGAGACCATCATGTTAAGCAAAATAAGTCAGATTTTAAAAATCAAGAAACATATGACTCCACTTATATGTGAAATATAAAACTGAAAGTAACAAATAAAATCTTATGGACACAATTAATAGTTTAGCGGTTACCTGAGGGGAAGCAGGGAGGAGGTGTAGGAAGGGAGCATCAAATATGATGATAGAAAGAGAAATGAGTCTGGCTGATGAGCACATAATGCAATGCAATACATAAATGATGTAATACAGAATTGTATAGCTGGAACCTCCATAATTTTTACCAACCAAAAAAAAGAAAATCAAAACAATGTTGACATTTAATTGAACTTGAATTACACTTATTGTTCCAGAATATTTGAAGTATATAACCTATAATTTAATCAGGCTATTATTTATTTATTTATGAATGATACATTTATGTTAGATGCTTTTAAGCTACATATTTATCTGATGTGAATAACTGGGCTACACAATGTAAGACAATGAGGAATATAAATATTTTGAAGTAAAAACTGCCTTTTATAATTTAACTTAATTTTCAATTGTCCTTATATCCCTTATGAAGATGTTTCATTTGCATGAAAATGTACTAGTATACACTCTTTTATATATGGTTTATTCTGTGAAAAGGGTCTGATGTCAAATGCCATGCCATCAAATGTTATATCTTTATGTAGAAACACAGGGATCAGAACAGTTTTGCAGAATTTTTTTTTTTAAATAAGCAGTTTATTTAGAATAATTTTAGATGTCATAGATTTCTAAAGTTTGTCATAGATTTTCTATATACCACTCAAATTGCTGTTGTTAATATCTTATTTTACCATATGCATTTTTATATCTAAGAAAACAAAGCTGGTATATTGCTATTTACTAAATTTTATACTTTATTCAGACTTCACAGCTCTCTTCCAGGATTCCATCTAGAAAACCACTAATTTCAGATGCCTTATTTTAGCAGTCGCCTCTTAGGTTGCTCAAAATTTCCTTGTTTTTGGTTACTCTGACAGTTTTCAGACATACTCAGGTATTTTATAAAATGTTGCTTGATTTGAGTTTGATGTTTTTTGTTTTGTTTTGTTTTTTGTTTGTTTTCTAATCAGATTGGAGATATGGTTTGTGAGAATTATACTGCAGAAATGTCATGCACTTATTACATAATATCAGAAATCAGATGCTATCAACTTGACTTACCACTAACAATATTTTACCCTTTCATAACCAGGACAACATAGTGTTTGCCAGGGTTTCCCTACTTTCTACATACTATTTTTGGAATCAAGTTACTAAATCCAGCCAAGAGTAGAAGAGGGGAATTAAGTTTCATGTCTTGGGGTGACAGATTTTCTAGATAAATTATTTGGAATTATTCTATAAAGACTTTTTTCTTGCTTTTATCTTTTTTTAATAATTCTCTTATATTAGTATGGATTCATCTATATTTATTGTACCTAATGAATTATATTTAATACTACAATTTGTCTCATTACTTTTTTTAGTTTTACAAGTGGAAACCAAGCTCAGAAACTATCATAGCCAAGAGGAGCCATGAAAGTAAGGTGTTGGGATTCCTATTGTTTAGAAAGAACATACACATACTCCCATTCATTCTGGCATCTTTACTTTCTGGCACTACAAGATGCTACAGATTAATTTTGTCTTTTACTTGCTTCATCCAGCTCTAGAATTAGCTGTCTCTAAGAATTTTTGGTTCACTTTATTTGAGAATAGTATTTAAGAACCAAGACATGGGTTCTGGATTTGCTTCTTGTTACTGTGGTGTCACTGCTTTTAAATTTTAACATAAGTTTATTCATACATACCTATAATTATAACTTTATCCATTCATAGTAACATTTAACTAGCTTGATGTCTCTGACTCTAGTCTGCCACCAAGTGATTCCATCTAGGCTTCTCGATAACCATAACGTTCTTTCCCCACAATGAGAATTCTAGCTCCTACCACATGCTTTAAACTTACTTAATGCTTCACCCCCAATATGCATGCATAGTAATTTCAGTAATGTTAACCCATAGCGCTAATAATAAATGACCCTACCTGCTAGAATACGGTATGTATGCTCAGTTCCTTTTGACATTAGCCTTGAAGATTTCAGTGAACATACCATTTTCCAAGGTTAATTAGGTCAGCTTTTTTTTCCTTACCCCTTTAATGAGATCATACCAGAATATCCATCATACAGTTAGATATCTTATTCACAGTCTAAATTCCATCCTGGGACCACTAAGCTCCTGGCTGATTTCTTTTTTATTTGCAAGCATTAATTTTATTCCTTATAATGTAAGTTCTATAGGTTTGGTAAATGTATTGACTCATGTATGTTTCACTAAACTACCATACAGAATAGTTCTATAAACTAAAGTTAGCCTTGTGTGTTACCTTTTTATTCAACCACTCCCAAATCCACCAATTTATGTCAATTATTGATTTACTACTTGTCCCTCTACTCATGCCCTTTGTAAAATGTCATACACATGAAGGTTGTGGTTCTTTTCAATTAGAAATATGTGTAAAAGTTGCTTTCATTGTGTTGCATGAATCGATGTTATTCCATTTTATTTCTAAATAGTTATTCCATTGTATGAATATAATGTAATTTATTTTTTATCCATTCAACTACAGATAGAGATCATGATTGTATTCAGTTCTTTTGTAATTATGAATAAGGTTTCTATAAACATACAGGTTTTTTGAGTGAATATAAGTTTTCACTTAAATTAACTGTCTAGAAGCATGACTGTGACAATGTGTAGCAAAGCTATGTTTAACTTTATAATAAACTGTCAAATAATCATTCAAAGTAACTGTATAATTTTTAATTTTAACTGGAATGAATTATATTTGCCAGAATTTTATACTATCAGTCTTTTTGGATTTTAGACACATCCTAATAATGTGCAAAGGTATCTTATTATTGTTTAATTTACATCTGTCTAGTGACAAATGACGCTGAGGATCTTTTCATATGTGTATGTACTATCTATCAAGTATCTTTGCTGAAGTATATGTTCATATCATTTATCCTCTATTTCTTTTTGTATTGACTGCTATGTTTTCTTTTTCTTTTTTTAATTATTAAATTATGGAAAGAGAATTAACTCTGGCTGGTGAGCACACAATGCAATACATAGACAATGTAAATGTAGAATTGTATAACTGGAACCTATGTAATTTTTAGCAACCAATGCTATATTTTCTTACTGTTGACTTTTAAGTGCTCTTTATATATCCAGGGTAAAAGTGATTAATCAGGTATGTAATTTGCAAATACTTTCTTCCCATCAATGACTTATATACTATTTATCTTAAGAGAATCTTAACAAAATACAAACACTAGTTTTTTTAATGAGTTGGACTTTTAATATTATATCCAAAAACTCACCAAAACCAAAGTCAAACCAATTTTTTTTCTTGTAAGATTAATAGTTTTACATTTTATGTTTAAGTCTATGATCTATTATGAATTCACTTTTTGGGTAAATTAGGTTAGATTGTGCCTACAGGTACCTCATGTAATCTGAGATTGACTGGAAGAGGTAATGTTTAATTTAAGTCTAAGATTGTTTTTCATAAAATAGCTTATTTCTAGTAATTGTATCACCAGAATATAATTAATATTAATCTAACACCTAAGAAAACACTGCATCTGAATAAGAAAAGTAATAAAACATGATGCTTACTGGGGATTAACTTTTTAAAATGCCAGTTTGAAATGATAGCAGAATGCACAAAACAGAATTCATTAAAAAGCAAAGCCCAAAATACAAAAATTAGAAGATTAAAATAAGATATATAAATATTATTTCAAGTAAAAGATGATTTTAATAAGATTGAACATAGCTGAAGAGAGAATTTAAATATTGTCAGATTGAGGTGTTGAAGAAATTATCTAAACACAGAACACTAAGCGTTATAGAAGCTAAAGCAAGGTTCTAACATATTTAGTTGGAAATGCATAATTTAAGAAGGAAGTCAGAGCTAAAATATAAAGAAAATGCCTGCAGATTTTCAAGAATGAATGAAAGATATCAACTCAAAATTTCAAGAATCCTAGAAAATCTAAAGCAGACTAAATATATATTCAGTTCTGACACATCATAATAAAATTCCAAAATACAATAGCAGCGTGATAGGAGCAGAGAGGACTAGGAAGAGAAGATCAATTACTTTTTCTAATATGTAGAATTAAATTGACTATTGCCTTTTCTAAAGCATCCATGGTAACTATGAATCTGGAACATGTTATTTCCAATGCTATGAAAGAAAATAATCTAGAAATCTAATTTTTATACATATGTTTTAAAAAAGACAAAAGCTAAAAATCTAAGAGGAGGCAAAACTAATCAACCAGAAATAAATAAATAGGAAACATAGGAATGAGATAACTGTGGTGAAATTGTTCTGAAAACTAGTGAGCATAAGTTTTAATAATAGTAATAATAATAATAATAACATAAAATCTTATGTCATTATAGTTATATGAGAGGTTAAAATTGACATTGTTCTTTTACCTGTTTATTTCTCATTTTCTCAGATTTTTAACTTTCTGTTCATGATCATTCTTTCTTTCCTTACTTTTCTAATCATTGTCCTTTCCTTTCAAAGCCATGTGAACAGATGATCTATTTACTATTGCATTTGTTCTGTTTCTTCAAAAACTTTTACCTCTGTCAGGTATTAATCACTCAATTCCGTAGTTTTAGCCTTAATTTTGATTCATTAATTGTAGTTTCTCAGCGATCTTGGTTATATACATTAACTGTGTCCTCTACGATACCTTTGTTTTTTTTTTTAGAGAACTTCTGTTCCTTCATATAGGAAGACATAAATATTTTAAGTGTTGGCTAACTTTATATTTCCTTCATCTGTTTGAAAAATAAGATTAGAAAAGTGACTAAGCTACTAAAATGCTTGCTCAAAACACTCATCATTTTTTATATATTAAACACAATAACAGAATTGCCAAAATAGACTAATGCAATCAATTTAAGAGTAGCATACATTTTTTTTAGAAATCTAACATTGAATTAAGATTCTACACATGTTCAAGTTTGGAAAGACTGAACATAACTTCATCAGATAATGTCTTCATTTGTTGGCTATATTCCACAAATTATTCTGCATATTCTTAGCTTGATTTACTCTTTTCTTTGCTAGAGATCTGTTCTTCCAGGTCTCCTCTTTACTACTTAAAAAAAGAATGAAAAAAAAAAAAAGAAAGAAAATAACTGATAAACAGGCAGATAGGTACCCTTGCTACTGTTGACACTTTGCTCTGTATTGCATTCTAATTTCCTGCCACCAACTCCCAAACTGATGTAAATCTGGCAATTCACAGTAACATCTACTCTTTTAGAGATAAAATTATTTTTATAGCTGAAATAACAACGAAGAAATTACCTTTATACTTTTAATAAAACAATGACTGATGATTATTAGTAAGTTCTCATACAATCCTCATTTATGTTATAGAAATAATAAAATTAAGTCAAAATTAATTCTTCTTTCTCTTCTCTCCACTCCACAGATACTTCATCTTCATTGCTGGATGGGGCTGCTTTATTAATGCCATCAAATAAAGCAAAGAACAGGCATATGCACATTATTGTTTAATATATCACCTGATTCAGGAATGCCATAGTACAGAATATTATGAAACATATTTCTGGGCTTCTTCCAGTGGTCTCACCTCCCCCATAAAATAATCCTTTTCACCCATTTCTGAGTGCCTGGGAGCAGATACTCTTAGAACTTTGTTAGGGACCATCCAGGTTAACAAAGAAAACTCCATTTCTAAGAACTTTGACTTCCCCAAAAGAGCACCAGTTCAGAAGTCACATACATCCCCTGCGGTTTGGCCTTGGGCTAAAGATAACTTTCTGCTCAGTGACATTTCCCTCAGTGACATTTCCCGTATGACTCCTGCCCCTCCCTCGCTTAAACTACTCGCTAGATCCCGCCAGTCCTCCGCCAATCCTAAACTGCCACTTATCCCAACCAATCACCCTTTGACAAATACCCCGCCAAACAGATAGCCCTGCCCTCCTTTGTCCCTACAGTATATATGCCGCAGTAGCCAAAATAAAGTTTTGAGGCTTGATCAGAATCCTGTCTTGCCTCCATTTCTTCGTGTCTCCTGTCTCTTGTCCTTCATAGGTTCCCCCTCGAGCCGCGTTGTCGTGCCCCGCTGGACGGGGCACAATTGCCTGGGCACAGAACTTGAAGACCTTTGTATTTATAAACATTTACAAATACTTTATTATGTAAGAGGACTGTACTAAGCTCCCCCGCCCCTTTTTTTTCTTGAAAATATGAGAACTGTCCATAAGGTATCCAGCAATGTAATATGAAAAATAGAGGCATTTATGACTGAATACTTTCCAGACAGCCCTTGTATTTTTAAGAGAAAAAAAAAAAGGAGGGGGGGGGACTTAGTATAGTCCTCACACATCCAACATCTTGAAGTACTTAACTATGCTCTATAATCTTACTGAATCTTACTCACAAATTCTAGAACAATATGTAATTGGGCCGGTTAGAGGCTGGTATTTTATATTTAATACACAAGCTAATTTCATGTTTCCTTATAGGAGATTGTTGAAATAGAAATAGAGATAGATAGATATAGATAACATATAGTACTTGCAATATACACACACACACAGACCTATATATGCCTGTTATAGTCCTCAATATCTTGACCTTCGGTAAAGCAAGTGTCTCAAATCATCACTTTCAAAACGTATTGAGGTTCAGTAACATACATTTCAGGCTATTTTCTTTTCTTATCCTGTACAAAAAGAGAAAAAAAATCAATTATGTTTGAGAAGATTTTTGTTTTGTTTTTAGTTTAAATAATCTAAATAAAAATATAAACCTTAGAATTAAGAAAAAAGATAAGTAAATTTTATTTATTAGGGAACATACTAAATATATCCAGCTTTAAAACAAAACTGTCACTTGTACTAATAAGTTTTAGCTTTAAATTAACAGTTTATATCAAAATACATTTGCTAAGATAGCACAGTAAATTGAGAATGTGATTTCCCTGATCACTATGCATGCACGCACATGCACACACACACACACACACACATCCTATAAAGTACAATGGTATTACAACTAAACTGTATAAATGATGTAATGGAAATTGATTTTAATATGCCAGTGGTCTAATGTTATAAGTCATTTTTGCATTCTCTTTTATGTATTTTTCTAATGATTATGGAAAAGGGGTTATTATGGGTTGAAATGCGTTTCCTCAAAAATATGTATCTTGAAACCATAACCCCTAGTACCTCATAATGTGACTGTATTTGAAGATAGGGTCTTTAAAATGTTAATTACATCAAAATGCTGGTACTTTACCATGTCGACAAGTAAGAATTCACTTGGCAGCAATTGGTTTCAGTTTCTCAAGAAGTCAATTGTGGAGGTACTCATTTTTAAGCAGTATTATAGATGTTCTGCTCTCATATATTGTCTTTGAATGTTAGTAACCTTGTTAATACTTTATTATGTAGATGTGAAATAAATAAATCACATTAATAATCTATGGGAAATCAATGATTATTTATCTAGGTTCCCTGGAGGAGTTAAATAGTTCTTATCAATTTTTTAGAGGTAAGATTTAAAACTATTTTTAAAGTTTGATGTTCAAATAATTTAGAGGCAATATTTCCACATTTAGTTTACTCTAGACACAAGTGTTTTAAGTCATTTAAAATATGTCTTTGATCTGATTGCATATATATAATAACATATTTCCAAGTTTGCTGGGAAAAAAGAGGTTACTAAATTTAAAAACCTATAAGGAGGATACTAGTAATGTATTCGTCTAAAGCAGACCAACCAGTAGACAGATGAATGGTGGAGTTGTGGAAAACTGGATATTGATCAACACATGGAAAGATATTTAGACACTTGTTTGATATACTGCTAAAATATAAATGTCTGAATTCTAAATACAGATCACTGATAATACATTTACTGCCCTCATGTAAATGAATTATTCACATTTCTTTATATTTTCAGTATACACAGCAATAAAACATAAATTTAAAATTTGCTATTCTTGGTTATATTTCTAATGTGATGTTGCCAGATTTTATTTTCAAGATTAGTATAAAAATTAAATTGGCTGTGCTAATTGAACAGTAAATTTTGGAGTTAAATTGCGAATATGCTATTATATGATGGTAAAATACAAGACATCAAAGAATTAAATATTAACATGGTGAATTCAAGTAGTAGAAATAGATAAGCTAGATAGCATTTTCAGTATAGATAATAATAACTCTTCATATTATGCATGTGTTTACTTTAATCCATAACCTAGATGTAGAATGTAAACTAAACCATTGTCTTATATACTAGGTATAATTAGCCTTAATTCATTATTCTGTACTTTATATAGTAACACAATTTATCACTATTAAGCATTTTACTTCTGAAACTATAGTTATAATGCCTTGTGACTAAAGTTAGAAATAGGCATCCCTTGCTCTAATTCACTAATCAGAGGATGCTTTTTTAATTTCACTTATTCTACTAATACAATGGAAGAGTAAAATTGGTTTCTGCCTGCAAACAAAATGACATTCAACATTATGAAAAATGTAAATACTACAATTCTGAAATATAACTGGGAAGATCGCCCAAAAGTTTGACCTTTCTAAGCTTTATGTATAAACAAACACCATGAGATTTTTTTCCTCAGGTAAATTTATATAAGAAAAATGCAGCACACATAATAACGATAAAATTAATAAATTCGACGTTTTTTTCACCAAATGATTGAATAATAGCTTAACTGAACTGTTTATTCTTGTTTCCTCCCACATCTCACTTTAAAGGTCAAAGTTAACTCATCTTAATTTTTCAATATTTTAGTGACATGCAGAACGACAAATAATAATGGCAGGGACACAAAATTGTAAGAATCATGATGACAAAAGTGATGTAGTGAAATGGATAATCCATAGAACAAAATGTGTACCTTTCTCAAACTTGTACATATTAAACTCTTTAAAACAAGAACCTTTAATGCTTAAACCATAACTAAGAAGAATTTTTTTTTTTTTAGCACAGTAACCTCAAAAAGTAAACTGGTGGATTGTTCTGATCAAGAGTTAGCTTGTAGTGGCACTTGTGTTACTCCTTTCTTTTACATGTGACTGTTTTATTGGGCTGAATAGTTGAGGTAAATACCAAAGAGATAAAATATAAAATCCATTCTACAATAAGCATAATGCACCATACATAGTGTATATGAAAGCAACCTATTTAAATAGAAGCTACTGTAGTCTAGACTTAGGTGAATACACTATTCTATTCTTTTCACAATAATGTAGTATTCATTTGAATCACTGCAAAGAGATATACAAATATAATTATAGAACTGAGATATACATATAATAAAATATTATATAAAATAGCTTTAAACATGGGAATTTAAATATTACTATATTTAGTCCATAACTCAAATCTGCAATACTTATTATACCTTTTTCTTTTTTTCAGGGGAATGGAAATGATGCACTGAGACATTAGGAAATGCTTGTAATGTCATTGAACTGACGTAGATACAAGCTCAGATTCATGCACTTGAAATCTATGTACTAAGAGCACCAAACTCATTTGATAGTTATCAGACCTCAGTCTCCTAAATTTTCGCTTACCTCTGTGGTCCATCAATTTTGATTTTCTTGCAGATTCTTTTTCTTCTTTATTTCTCTCAATGGTGGTGCACTTGCAAATCTTTTCTAGGCACTTTTTAAAAATCTTTTTTGTTTTACCCACACCCCAGCAGTCTTGCCTGGAGGATTCTCATCTATTTATCATTTTATGCAGAGGTGGTTCCATCTTATAGTTTAGCATTTTCTTAACGTTTCTATGTAACAGTGACTACTAAAATACTGCTGACATAGAAAAATTGATAAATGTACAGAAATATAGATATACAGACTTAGACATATGTACATACCTGTGTGTCAGTGTATACTTTGCACATTTCGAAGTGTGTGTATCTATATATATCTGCGAATGTGTGCCTGAAGTACATGCAAATACAAATTTGTTTTCTGGCCCATGTTCACTATTTCCTGAGATAACTTGAAGAATGTCAGATTTCTTATATATGATAATCAGCAGTCACATCACAGAAACATTAAAAAAAGCACATAATATTTGAAAACTACCTGAGGGTGTAAGTTTTTTAAATTAAGTTTGCTTGCTTGATTACAGTTAACTTACCTTCCTTTTTTTTTTTGTCATCATGAGGTAGTTCATAATAACTCTATTTATAAACTATGTAAAATCATAATATGGGAAAACAAGGCATGTAAATAAGCAGACATTATTCAGAATAGTAATAACTGAAAATATTATGCAAAGTGTATCACGAGTTTTTAATAATCTGATTCTATATCAAGGCACCCTTCTTTTTTTTTTTTTTTGGATCAAGTCACGCGTGAACAGAAATTTGCTAAAACAAGGAATAAAGACATTTTGAGGATTCACACACATACCAAAATTTCTAACAATACTTAGAATTAGGCATGGGAAAATATTCCAAAGAATGTCTAGAGGAGCTTTATTGCTTTAGTCTTTTAAACTGCAGATGAACAAATCATGGGGGAATATAGCTGAAAAAATAATGTCTATATTTCTTAAGGATGGGTTAACTGACTTTATGTCCTTTTTACTTTGAAATTTTATAATAATATGAAACTTTCAAGTTACTATTTATTTTCAGTTTTCCTACTCTAGAGTTCAAATTATAAATTATATCTGTAGACATTTAAAGGAATAGAAATATTTTTGAAGATTTTTTTGAAAATTCTAAAAATATTTTTTATGTAATGTCTATTTATTTCACTGATAAATGATTATACATTTTCAAAGTTTTCATCATGATAGCACAACAGCCCAAATTTGTGACATAAAATTGTGAAGTAGGGAGTTTATTCTGCATATATATATACATACATACATACATACCTATATATATATATATATATATACACACACACACACACATATATATATGTATATATGTATATATGTGTGTGTGTGTGTGTGTGTGTGTGTGTATATATATATATATATATATATATATATATATATATATATAAAATATTTAGTTAGAGGTACTTTTGAAGCCTTAGTTTTTGTGAAGGAGATAGAGTGATGATGCTAAATAAAGAAGAACGTTTCATAAGTGTCTGTATTTGTTAACTTTTTAATTGAGTGATGCTTAGAGAAAGGAGAACTAGTTTAATATTTAAAATACACCAGCAAAATCTACAGGATGGACTTACTTTAGTATCTACATTCCTTTCTTTTCTTTCTTTTCTTTCTTTCTTTCTTTCTTTCTTTCTTTCTTTCTTTCTTTCTTTCTTTCTTTCTTTCTTTCTTTCTTTCTTTTTCTTTTTAGAATTAGTTAAAGAGGTTTGCTTATTACTTGAGGTAAAACCAATAAAAGAAGAGCGTACTTTTATAGAAAAAGCAAAAATACACTTAATCTCTATTACCATAGAATAACGATGTCAATTATTTTGATGGAATTACTTCAAGATTTTTTTCTCCATGCAAAATATCACTCATTAAAAATTATGGAAAGCAAATATTAAATAAAAAGTTTAATATTTTTAAGATATTAAATAAAAAGAAATCAATTTTAATTGTTTTTCTAATTAAATATACTTCCCTTTCAAGTTAAGTAAACTACCAAGACTATGTGTTATAATGAAATTATAGAGATTTTTTTTATCATCTAGACTTGGCCAGAAACACTGCTTTTGATCCTGATTAGCTAAGAGAATGTACTTATTGGCAGAATTTGGATTCTTGAAACACCCTATGAGTTTTATTCAATGATTCAGTACACTTTCTGCTACATACTTTTCTCTGTCTTTCTCATTCTCCCTTTTCTTGGCAGATAAAGTGAAACAAGCTACTACTCTTGTCTTTTTCTAAGATTTATTAGGCAAATGTTGGCTATTGTACTTTCTCCTGTCTTTTCTAATTTCTCTTAAGCACATAAATTTGGATGCTATTAAAATTTAGGACATTTTAAATTGTTGTGGAATTAATTTTACCATCGTTGTTCTGGGTTTCCTTACTCTTGATAAAAAAAAAATCAAACAACTTTTAATACTTGTCACTCTCTAAAACTTTTATTATGATATGACATTTTAATTTTTGTTTTAGAAAATATTAAATTCTTTAGCATTTTTGTTTGCCTTTTATAATCACATTTAATTTTCATTCCTTATACAGAATTCAGTTAAGTGGCTGAACAAATTTTGAAAATGAAATTATGGTAATTATATGTGAAGAATAATCTTAGTTAAATTTTAAGAACATTTTGAATATCACTAGAAATTGAAAATGAACACTACATATTAATTTAGTCAACACTATGAGTTTTAGACTCAATATGAAATAGAGAATGCTTTGACTGAAAACCCTCAGATAATAAAGGACTGATCATGAGAAATTTCTAGCCCACAGAGTAGTTTGATAGGAACCAAATCCACTTCACTAATTTCCAAGTACATTACTTCTAAAAGATTCTTCAGATGGCTAGATAAAAATTATTTGATAAAAAATTATAAAAGCTGTAGAGGTAGTCCATCCTAATCATTTCTCCCATCCTGATTAATAAATTTGTAATAAGGATATTTTGTACCTCAATAATTTACACTCAGAGGCCACAAAATCCAGGCATTAGTTTGTAAGAAGATGTCAGTTCTGCCTACAATCAAACTTGAAAATGATTTTTATTGATAATATTTATTAACAATTTCAATTAACATACAATATTATATTAGTTTGAGGTATACAACATAGTAATTAGACATTAATATAACTTAGAAAATGATCATCACAATAATCTAGTCATTACAATACATAATTATTACAATATTATTGACTATATTTCCTATTCTATCCTTTACATCTCCATGACTATTTTGTAACTACCAACTTGTACGTTGTTGTTGTTTTTTTTTGACAGAGAGAGAGAGAGAGAGAGAGAGAGAGAGAGAGAGAGTGAGAGAGAGAAACCAAGAGAAACATAGAGAAGGGGTAGAACCCAGAGCAGTTTCCATAGTTGTACATCATTAGCTTTCAATATAGTTTCATTCCACAGGTAGGTGCGAGGCTGGACAGGGCAGAAACTGGGCTTAGGGCCTCCCAAATTGGGCCTGGCAAGAACTAAAGTGGGGGCACATTCCAGTTCAGCATATGGGTCCACACAGGCCAGGGCTGGGATTGGAACATTGGATCCTGGGGCTGCAAAGCAAGTGCTCACCCCACTGAATCATCCCATCATCCCCTAATTTGTACTTATTAACCCCATCCCTTCCTTCACCAATTTTTCCTACCCTCCTCTCATCTGACAGCTGTCAAAATGTTCTCTGTATCTATGAGTTTGTTTTTGTTTTGTTTGTTTTGTTTTATATATTCCACACATAAGGGAAATTATATGGTACTTGCCTTACTCTCTCTAGCTTATTTTAATCAGCATTATACACTCTAGGCTCATCTACTGTGTTGCAGATTTCAAAATTTTATTCTTCTTTATGGCTGAATAATGTTTTATTATATATAAGCACTGCTTCATCTTTATCCATTCCTTTATTGATGAAAACTTAGGTTGTTCCAGTTGGCAAACACTTAGGTCTGAAAATTTAAGTTTAAGAACTCATACTAGAAAAAGTGCTACATAACTCATTGCTGAATATCACTATAGTCACCTCTGAAGTACACCCGTGGGGAAGCTATGCACTAATGCCGGTACCTGGTCTACCCTTGAAAGCAATTTTGGAACTCTTCATGGAATGACCATCAGATCTGTTGTCCTACAAACCTTCATGTCCTGAATGTCACAAAATGTCTTCTTTCAATGTTTCCTTGATCTTTAGGTAAAGAAAAAATTCATTAGTTGCCAGATCAGGTGAGTAGAGAAGGTACTCCAATACAGTAATTTGTTTACTGGCTAAACATCCCTTCAAACATAGTGAAGATGGTGCACTGTCATCATGCAAGAGCCACGAGTTGGTGAAAAGTTCAGGTCATTTTCATCTAACTATTTCATGCAGCTTTTTCAGCTTTTTCCCAAATTGTTAACTTGGTTGACTGTTTGTCCAGTTGGTACAAATTTACAATGAATAATCCCTCTGATATCAAAGAAGTTTAGCAACACTAGTATGACTTTTGATTTAGTCTGACGGAGCTTTTTCTGGTTGTATAAAATGGGCTGACTTCCATTGTGCATTTTGACACTTGGTTTTAGATTTGTATTTGTATACCAATGCTCCATTACCTGTGATGATACAGCCCCAAACATCACTTTGCCTCTCCAAAAGGTTTTGGCAAACTTTGACTCTCTTGGCTTTTGTTCACTGGTGAGTTGCTTCAAGACCATTTTTGCAAATATCTTCCTCATAATAAGACTATTTTGTTTCTTATCAATGTTTACTTGGCCAGCTAAGCTTCTCACAGTCAATTGAAGATTTTGAAGCACAATTCAGTGAATTTTTGCAATGTTTCCTCAATTCTACTCATTACTGGCGACTTGCCCTCTCTTCATCAGTGACATTCTCTCCTCACAGAAAAACATTTAATACATTTGTACACTACCATTTTCTTCATGGCATTATTCCCATAAACTTAGACGAATGCGTTCCTAATGTTACTTCCACTCTTGCCAAGTTTAACAGGAAATTTAATGATTGTTCCTTGCTGTAATTCAAGCTCCAACATTCTTGTGATGGCACTAAAAAGCATGCAACAACAATAATGAACACCACGCAGCAAGACACCACCACATGTTGACTTAAACACAGCTGTGACACACAGATATACCAAGGTTATGAAACCTTACTGAGTTGTTTGTGCAGTGCTGCCAATGTTAGTACACAGTAGCAAGTTTGCAAACTTAATTGTCATACCATGTACACTTTTTTTTCTTTTTTCTTTTTTAGATTTATTTTTATTGTTTTTTGACAGAGAGAGACAAAGAGAAAGGGGAGGGCCCAGAGCAGTCTCCATAGTTGACAACATCAGTCTTCCATATAGTTTCACTCCACAGGTGGGCGTGGGGCTGCGCAGGGCAGAAACTGGGCTGGGAGACTCCCACATAGGCCCCAGCAAGAACTAAACTGGGGGCACATCCCAGTTCAGCATATGGGTCCACCTGGGCCAGAGCTGGGATTCAATCCTCGGTCTCTGGGACTGCAAAGCAAGCGCTTAACACGCTGAGCCATCCCAGTGTCCCCTACTTTTCTTTTTTTAATGAGGAAGTATTGAGTTTTATCAAATTTTATTATTTAATACAATTATGTGAACTCATTTCTTAATTTAGTATGGTTAAATATATTGATTGATTTTTTTAATATTAACCAGCCATGTACCCCTGAAATAAATCCTACTTAATCATCATGTATTAAATCATATATCATCACTGATATCTATCAGCTAATATTTTGAAAAGAATGGTTGTCAGTTTTTCTCTGTGATTTTGGTATCAGGATATTATTAACCTCATATAAGTTTTTCTCCCTTTTCATTTTCTAGAAGAAATTATGTAGACTGGATGTTAAGTATTCTTTAAAGGTTTGCATTTACAATAGGGCCCAGCATTCAGATAAGCCCCACACAAAGTTTAATGTTCTGCCTATCACTTTCTTAAAATCAGCAATACATTTTGAACAAGTGTTTCTAAATGTTCATTAGCACTAGGTCCCACATATTTTCTAGCCAGTCCTATTTGTGATATATAAGCATGGTTGTTACTTTAAAAAAAAAAAATTGACTCAAATTTACATATAAAAGACTTTACGAAGAAAATGGGTAACTCATTTCTTAGGTGGCATTGATTTGTAATAAATGATATATTTCATGAATATTATTTGGTATTTATTAATTGTATAATTATTGTATATCTGTAAAAGTATAGATCACCTGTATGCATCTTCCTTTGCTAATTTTAATAAGAATATAACATTCTTAATATTAGATATATTAATATGTATATTTAATTATGCATGGGTTAGAAAATAACTATTGAGCAGAAATAGTAATTCGAGTTTATATTAATGTATGCATTTCTCCATTATAATAAAATAAGTTTGAATTATTGATTTCTTGCTTGGGTAAATTAATTCTATTATCAGTGGCAATGCAAACATCATAATTAAAAAATGGAAAGAGGTAATAGAGACATGTTTCATCAAATAATTAAGTCTCTCAGTTTGATGGATCTTAAATCAGGATGGTAAAAATAATATAAGTTACAACAATATTTTTTGCTTACTTTTCTACTTACAAAACATAAGTATTCTAGGTTATGTTAACTGAACACTTTCCCTTGCAATTTTTGAGGTAATTAAAAGAGAAATAAATGTATTAAGGCACTATTAACACTAATTTAAAAACAGAAATCTTTTAAGTTTTTGGTAGGTGATTGTGAAACCCTGGTATAGCTCAAAACTAAGAAGGATCACTTGGAGAAAGCAGGCCCACACCCCAGTGGCAGGTCTGCTAACTGGTATAGTCCAGCTTGGAAGCTGAGAACAGACCAATGCACCTCTTAACTCTGTTCTAGCCCCCAACTGACTGGTAGGTGGGGAGGAGCCACACCTGCCATCAACCCTGGTAATAGACCCTACTGTTGACCTTGAAGAATGCCTATAAGTCAGCTTCACCCTCCTCACCTGTGGTCTCAGGCTGTACATTTAAACTGGGAATCCAGCAGAAAAATGTCTCTACCTGCCAAAACTATCCTTAAAGATTCAAAAAGCTGGGGAAGCCGGGATGGCTCAGTGGGTTAGGCGCTCACTTTGCAGCCCCGGGGACAGAGGATTGAATTCTGGCCCTGGCTGTGCTGACCCATACGCTGAAATGAGGAGTGCCCCAGTTCAGTTCTCACTGGGGCGAGACCCTGGCCCAGTTCCTGCCCTGTGCAGCCCCGCGCCCACCTGTGGACTGAAACTATGTGGGAAAACCAATGATGTGCAACTATGGAGACTGTTCAGGGCCCTCCCCCTTCTCTCTGTCTCTGTCTCTGTATCTCTCTCTCTCTGTCAAAAACAATAAATAAATTTAAAAAAAAAAGGTTCAAAAAGCTGCCTGCTACTTCAAATGCATAGACAACAAAGTAAGGCTAATCGTATCATGAAGAACCAGGCAAATGGTACACTACTAACAGAACCTATTATATATTTTTATATTTGGGTTTGTATCATTTATTTCTTTTGTAAGAAATTACAATAGAAATATATATAGTTTCTACTGTAGTGTATACTATATTACACAATATACTAATAATTACATACTTAAGTGACTATTAGGCAAAATAATATTTATTTTAATTCTGTGCCTATTTAAAACTAGTTATATGAGTATACTATGGCATCACATGTAAGTGTTTGGTATCTGGAGACAGTCCATTTATTTTTTTTGTTAATTTATTTTGTTTCTGCCAGGGTAACTTTGAAATAAGCTTTACATGTAATGGTTTGTAATGTAGAGCAAGTTTTATTTTCTGAAAGTTGAATATTTACAAGTACATGTTTTATACCCATGCTTCTTTTTATTAACATTTTTATTCTTATCAATAGAATGTACTCATTACCTCCTTAAATTATGATAGTATAGTTATTAATCAAAATCTAATATGAAAACGTTGACATTTACCCAAGGGGTATAAGAGAAAACCTAGATAAAGTTATAATATATATTATGTAGTTCTTATTTTACTTCCCTGTGACTGAAATAGAAAGTAAATACACACCGGACACAGAAAAACAAAACAATTAGAAAAAAAAATTTTGGCTGGCTATGCTTAGTAGTGAAGGGAACCAATTTTTTTTTCCACCCTGAAGATGCCTTTTTGGGATATTGATTTTAAGGTGTTTATTAAGAAGATTCAGAAATAAAACTTTGATCTCTTCCCTTTTCCTGCCCAAGAGATGCAGACAGAAAAACCTGTTTTAGAAAAGGAGCCTTGGCTTCATCATCTTAACAATCTTCACCCTAGCATTAGGAGATTTCTAGCCTGTTAGTTATTATAGATACCTGCTGTGTCTGCCCCACAGTTTCTGAGTTGCCTAGCAAGAATTTTCCTGCCATGTATGTCCCACTCTGCCTCAGCAACTGATACATTGCTCATTTTCACTTCTGAAATCTAATGTCCCATTCCTGCTTTTTCTCCTCTGTCTAAAATTTTGTATAGGGATGCTGGGATAGCTCAACAGGTTGAGTTCTTGCTTTGCAACAGTGAGATCTGAGGTCTGAGGTCTGTGGATCAAATCCTGGCACTGGCCTGTGTAAACCTACATGCTGAACAGTGGTGCAGCTGGTACCTGCTGAACCCTGCAGTGAAGGTTCTCTCTCCTTCCATGGGGGAGGCCCCCAGTTCAGTGCCCTCCCCACATGGCCCCACATCCACCTGTGTGGAATGAAACTATTTCTCAACTAATGATGTACAACTATGAAAACGGCTTTGGGCCCTCCCCCCTTCTCCCTCTTTCACCTGTCTCAAACAATAAAAATAAAATAAATAAGATGTTTTATATACTCATTGTTGCCTCACTGTCTGTGAAATTTTCATGCTTATGTGAATTCATAATACACATGCATTAAACATTTGATTTTGTCCTGTTAATCTGTCTCAATTTATTATTCCTGCTAGAAGACCTCATAAGGTGAAAGAAAAAATACTACATTTTTAATCCCCTCAATATCTATAACTTACCCCTGTAAGAGACACATTGAAGTTAATCAAGATTGATCTTAAGTTTGATTATTTGACCCAAGAAAGAAATAATTGTGAATTGATATAATTATAAAATCCATAGATGTATTAATAGAAAGGCAGAAAATTTAATCAGAACTTCAAGATACTAAATTAATGTATCATAGAAGCACATACAAATAAAATACAACTAAACATGGTCAAAAATATTAAAAATTTCAGAAAACTTTCAAGGCTATCATGAATGTTAGCTTTGTAACCACTTGGTATGCAGTGACAATTATTCTCTTTATATATAGACTTGTGGGGTGAAAAAATGATAAGTTTTTTTGCTCTGTACTCAATCACTAAACAATTCTTATTTAAATGGACACAATAAATATTAATAAACTAAAATCTGTATAGTATACTCTGGTTGTTATGGAGAAAATTATAGTTCTATAAAGAATGATGTTTTGAGTGCAGAACCATATTTTAACCTAAAATGAATTCCAAGAGACTACCAGTGTCTGACACATAGTAAGTCTCATAATTATATTTAGTACAAAGTTAGAATCAATTCAACATGGCTAATATCTGACATTGTAACTATCCCATGAAATGAACTCTCTACAAAATCTTTCTTGCTTACATCTCATTCCTATATAGCAATTTAGATAATATTCATCAATATTAAACCACTATACCTATTTGTACTTACTTGTTTGTTTTTATGTATTTATTTTCTGCTTTTAGAAAGTAAAATCATATAAAAATAACCTGAACATTCATAATTGTCCTTTATTTTAAATCATACTTAACGGAAATTTAAAATTGTAAGTGGAAATGTAATATGGTAGTCATCATAGAGGAAATGAGAGTTAACGCACTTTTTTTCCTTTACATTTTTTGTAGTAAACAGTAAGAAGAAAGCAACAGCTCTTTACCCAAAAACACTCTTATAAACAATTTATTTTAAGATGACTTTTTTCCTTAAATGAATGTCAAAAAGTAAAAACCAAATTACATCCAAAAAATACAAAGAAAAACCTAAATTTTAGTATTAATATTGGACATAAATGTAAATATATTGCTTAATTAATTTCCAAGATGAGAAAATAATTGATTTGCTTTTCTTTGAAGAATTTATATGCAATAAATTTTATTTAATCAGAACTTGGTGTGAGTAAAAAATGTGAAAAAACACACTGTTTTGAGAACAGATATTTGAGAAAAATAAAAAAGTGATAACTATGATTTATGGCATGTAATGCTTATGAAGGTATAATTGCTTTGTTAATTTGAAAAAAAAATGTGTTATGGGCTTATTAAGCAGGAGAAACTCAGTGGGAAAGAATCATTAGATTTTTTTTCCACCTTCTAATCACTTGAGCAGTGGTGAGAGATATATATATATAACAAATAGCATATTCACTTTATATTTTCAAAGAAAATTCAATTAAAGTAACTGAATATTGATCTTATTTTTGTTCAAAGTGACTACGTTCTTACTCAAACATATTTTTTTGCACTGTCTGTGACCTCCATTAGGGTGAAAATTTTTGTTTGTATACCGGTAATTTTTTTATTTCTTTAATACTCACAATAATTTTGGTCCAGATCAAGCTTGCTCAACCCACAGCTTCATGGACTGCATGCAACACAGATGGCTTTGATCATGGCCCAACACAAATTAAGAAATTTGTAAACTTTCTAAAAACATGAGATATTTTTTGCGATTTTTTTTTTCTCAGCTCATCACCTATCTTTAGTGTATTTATGTGTGGCCCAAGACAATTCTTCTTCTTCCAACATGGTCGAGGGAAGTCAAAAGATTGGACCGCCCCAGTCTAGATTATTTGTGATTTTGACTGAGAAAACATACAAACAAATAAATAAATAGCCTTGCATAACAAGATTGAGTTTATTATAAAAAAAACTATCTTTATTAAACTATAACTAACCATTTTTGTCAGTTTATGAGAAACACAAAGATATATTAATGCAATTGCAAATAGCAATAGTTATTGTTTTCTATAACTTCAAGTAAAGATACAAATATATAACTTCTTGTCATGAAGAAAGTGAGAAAATATTTATTTGACAATTATTTAACAGTTTTATGACCTTCATTTTTGCTTTCAGTTTCACTTGAAAATATATATTTTATTCTACAGTATTTAACATCTTCTTCTAGTCAGAATAACATGAAATGGAACAGGCTTCGTTAGAAGTTGATCATATTATCATACTAAGACATAATTTTAAATATAGTTTAGCAGCTAGATTACATACAACTAAGAGAACTAGATACGTACACTTTGAAAAATTTTTAAGTAAAATATGCAATTCCTAAATTAGAAATTCAGAATTCACATCACTATTACATACAGTATGTAATTTTTTTTCCATAATCACTTAAATAATGCAAGGTTGATTATTTACATACATTTTTGAAATTATGTTAATGAAAACAAATGAATATTTACTATTTTAACTCAAGGTAAACTAAGTTGTTAACATTTAATAAAGAAGTATACCCATTTTTAAATCCTTGTGGAAATTATAATCACCTAGTGAAATTCTTGTTACCTTTGGTACAAAAAGTATAGAATATTTCTATTATTTACATGATTGAGCACTACTAACAATATCAGAAGAACAGAAATTCATGCAAATGGTAAATCTGAAGTAAACATGACAACAGCAAGTTTTAGAAGACAATAAGGCCTTCCTTTTAATTTGAAAAGTCATTCTTTATAAACACAGATTTATGTTGCTTTTTAGAGCTGAGTTACGCTACAGTACTTCGTTCATGTTCAGTTACATTTGTGGATTGAGTATTCAGTATGCATGGACCATTTTCAAATGACAATCTTGATAGTAAAAGTAACTCTTTTGCTCTCTAAATCTGCTGGTTGAGACTAGAACTCTAGACCTTTTTTTATATTTTTTTATAGAAATACATATCCCATGATTTGATTATTAGATAATATTTTTGGCAACATTTGTGCAATTCTTTCTTAATTCATTAATTCCAGAAATGCTCTTTCTCCTTGACTTTAAGCTGCTGTTCATCTCATAAAGAAAGGGAACCCAGACCAATCCAGTGGTATATCTGATTATAATAACTACTCAGTAGCAGAAGAAGGTAAGTGTAAAATCCTCATGTCTTAAGCCTCTTCTAAGTCATTTTTGTACCTATTATCCAATGTCTACTTTAAATAGCCATATTTATCTAAGTAAAATTTATATTTACAAGCCATAAAATTTAACTGAATTCAACAATTATCATATGTATTCTTATATGCTTAATCTTTTTATTCCCAGGATATATGTATATATATTGCGAGGCTATCTTAGGTTTCCTGTTATACCTATTATAATTTGAGCAAAACTACAAAAAAAGTTCAATTACGTTTTAACATATAAATCTATTAACTACCAGGAACTATTTCACATGATATCTTATGACATCTTATTTAAACCTCATGGCAACCCTTTGGAGATATGTGGTATGTATGGAAAATTGTAACGCACAGATAACTTGCCCTAAGCATGTGGATTTTCCACTAGAACATCTATTTAATAAGTGATAATAAAAAAGTCATTTTCTGATGTTTACTATAAGTTCATAATATTTTCACAGATCATTAAAAAAGACCTCATTAAATGAAACAAAACAAAAACACCAGAGCCTCTTGGTAAAAATAGACTCTATAAGAACAGAGACAGATGTCCAACAGTGGACATAGTTGAGACGAGGGCTCAGAGCCTGACTAAATTTTGGTCTAGGAGAGATTCTTCGTCACCAGAAAAATTATTCAGCTCTGAGAAAAAATTATCTCCTGACAATGTTTTAGACGGTTTCAGGAAATTTGTTTCATCACAATTTTAATATTCCCGTCAATCAACAGTCCCCCAAAGAGTCATTAATTATGGCATAAACATCTACACATTTATATGGCATTTACTTTCAGATCAAGCTCCCATTTGTATTTTTCTAAGTGACATACTAAAAGAGAGACTATAATCAGATCTGTTTAACAGAGACCTGTGTTTAGATTCATTTGCAATTTTTTTTTTATTATATTGGGAAGCAACATAAATAGAATACACTATTTTCAACTCTATGGTGAAATAAAGGGATTGAGGGAGTACGCAGTGACTTATTCATGAGGCAAAGGCTTCTTTTATTCCCTAGTATAAACCTAATGAAAGAATTACTTTTTGCAGTACAGTGAACTAAGGGTCAACATCAATTCTATTTACTCCTGCTACAAGTGACTCCATTATTTGTAAATAATTCATGATACTATGCTATAAATAACATTTTTTTGTAAAAAAAAAAATTACACCTGAATTTATAAATGTTTCTTTAATCTTCAGAAATATATCAACTCTAATAGCTTCCACTTTTGTATATACCCTTAGTTTAGTCTCATAAAAAATTTCTTCCTGAATCTTCACTATAAAAAATATGAAATGTTCTACTGATGAAATATAGAGAACTTTATTGCATATATAAACTAAATTCTGCCTTGTTATTTTTAAGATTTCTCAAGGATAGCCAATGTAAAGCATAACATATTTATCTGAATAATCAAAATAGAAAGGTGACTCAAAAATAGATTATAGACTAGAGTTCATAAAGTAAAATTAAGGCAGAAAAAACTTCCACACTCTCAAAATGTTGGTATTTTTTATCTTCAGAGAATAAAAAGATTTTGGATAAAAAAATTATTTTGCCATTTTTCCTTCTATTTAATTGAAGTTTTCAAGATGTTTCTAAAATCTGGAGTAAAACATTTTGCCATAAAAATCATATCTTCTTTTATTAGACAAGTACAAATACTGGGTTCCTAAATAATGAAATAATTTATAGCTTCATACTTCTAAAATTACTTGGAAAAATATCTAAAATTGTTGTACAAAAGTTTGCATTTCACTATTCATATATCTTTTCTCCCTCAATTAAACATACTTAAAATGAGGAAGGTTTATGATAGTTCAGAGTTATCCAGGTTAAAATAGACATTCAAGAAATAATTGCATTTAACTTGAACTTATTATGTCTATTGCATGTAATATTTTAAAGTTTAGATATTGTAAATATATACATATCTCAGTTTGTTAAAATAGATAAAATTTCAAACACACACCTATCAAGAAACCAAGCTATATAAATTTTTTCACATATGCATATGGTCATGGCCTTCTGGAAACAAAACAAAACAAAACAAAAACAAACAAAAAAACTGGCAGCTCAGGTTAAGAAATGCTAAATGACAAACATTCCTAGGAAGTTAAAAGTTGTTTATTTCCCTAGAGCCATTTGATCACATTTTAATGACAATAGAACCAGAACCATTTGTTCCCTTTCAGGGAAATATTTCTTCTTTCCCCTAGAGCAAAATTCTTCACCAAAGAGTTTTAAAAGTTGGTGCATTCTCTCCTAATACTCACTGTGCAAAAAGCTCCAAGATTCATTTCAGGTTTCTAATGTGGTATAGAATATCCCTTTATTTACATATTTTAGTGTCAGTTTCCGACTTCCCTCTCATAGAGCAACACTGAATATCTTCCATTTATTTACTGACAGTTATTATTGATGTGACCTTGGGAAATTGACATTTATTATTGCATGTATAAAATAAGAACAGGTATATAGTATGAATATTTCATTAGGTTTTCTAAACTGTCTTCCAAAAATTAAACACTGAATATGATCAAAAGCATTATATAAATACATGTGATGGTTATAAAGAGAATACAATTATTTATACACGCACATATTATATATTTATGTGTACTACGCAAATACTTGTATCTCTACATAAGGTATATAGCGTATGTTTTGGTGTTTTAATAAGTATTAATGAATCTTTTCTCAATTTGAAAAGTTGTATGTTTAGCTTTTATCACACAGTGATTAACTGATTTTTAAAGTTGTTTCCAGTACTTTTGGACATGTATAGTAATAGATGTTGTGCAGTTGACCAAAGTTCATTAAATCTTAAAACAGTATATATTTGCTTTTATGCAAAATTTTAGCAAACTATTTTTAATATGCAACCGTGGATAAATATGATAATTCTTGAAATGTCTATCACCTGTCCTCATTATGCTCTTGGTTTCCTCTTCAAGAAAATGAGCAGGCTAAAACTTCCCTGCCTACTTAGAATATATGTATTAAATATTCATCATTTAATATGTTTCAGGTGAAATTATATTTTCATATATTATTCATTTTGTCTTTCATTTCTCCATAATTACTAAATTTCTGAATAGTCATTTTATAAATCTGAGTAGAATAAAATATTTAATGACTAATGTACTTTATTCTGCAATGAATATGTAGAACTTATGATTTATATTTTATCATTGACTTCTTAAGACTCAATACTTTCAGAGTGTTTTTATTTTTAAATGTAATGTCTTTTATCTGTTATTTATTATCAATCATATTTTGTTAAGTACCACTCACTTTCTTCAAATGTGTATATTTTGAGAACACAATTTTGGTAAAATCTGATCATTTTTATTTCTTTTTCTATGCTCTTTCTTAAATATTTCAAATAACTTTTTAAAATTTGTTTTTTAAGTTATTTTTTTACATTATTCAGAAGGTTTAGACATAATACAACTATGTTTTCAAGATAGCATGATATAATTTAAAACCAATATAATTCTATATGCTTGCAAAAATATATTTTGTTTGAAGATAAAGTTCAAAAGTGCAAGTTAAAATACTTTCAAAACATTTAAATAAGCTATTTGGAAGCAAGTCACAAGCTGGTAATTATTTCTCAGAAAGACTTAGTGCAATTACTAAAAATAACTAAAGTATGTAATTATAAAAATGTGTTATTTGGATTTTTGTGAAAATGTGAGTTTCAGAAAATGTATGCATTCCTAGGAATTTGTGTTATTCTCTTTTTTTTTTTTTTGCCTGTTACACAGATACACTTTCTCTGAAAATAAGTTATTCATCACTTACTTTGCCTTCACTCCACATTGTATCAAAATTCTTTTGACTATTTATATTTCCATCAAAAATAAAAATAATTCATATGCTTTTAGGAAAGGGGGCAACTTAAGACAGACATATGTAGTAAAGCACATTAAGTTTACCCATTAGTTTACTCCTAAAAGATGTAGACTAAAAGAAGAGTGATTGAAAACCCCAAAAACTAGAAATGAAAGTAAAAATTAGAATCTGGAACTAGAAATAGAAAGCTTTAGAGAAGCTTAATCAACGAGAGATACCTTAGGTGTTTGTTCGGAATATAGTAGAGAAAAAACACGAACAACACCATTTAGCGTTTTCTCCCCTTTGTTATACAATCATTTAGTAAAAGAGGACACATGTATATAATTTATTTAATTAATATTAGGAAGAGTCAGGTATAATTGGAAATTGATGTTGGATATTGGGGAGTAAAAATATGTATTAACATTTTTTTAACAACAACAATAAAATTTGCTGATGAACAGATAGATTAAGATTTATGAAATAATTTTTGGTCTTCATTTACCTGCATGTATATTTAAAATTAATAAAAACAACCTATAATGTCAAAGTGTCCTAAAATAAATTACATGTAAAATACAGAACTTTGACTCCATTTATGTTTTTTTAACTCTGCCTTTTTAGAGAATAGGTAAAGTGTTCTATAATTATACTTTCACAAGGTAACCTACTTATGCCAAGTATTAATAATAAATTTTAAATATTGCATTTTAAGCATGTATGTAACTGGCTTCATAAGCTCCACATTGCAAAGGTTATCACTGGGGATTCTCTTGATTTCAAGAAAAGATGTAATTGAATTAGCAATCGTAAGTATGATTAACAACAAATTCATTTAGATACATGTATTTAGAAATATTGTTAGTGGAACAGATAGATCAGTTTGGTTTGGTCAGGGAAGCAGAACCAATATTTGAGTGATATTGAATGAGGAATTTATTATATGTGTCAGACTATACAATTGTGGGAGCAAGTGAAAACATATTTTTCGGTCAGCAGTTGGGCAGAAACACTGGATGTAAAAAGGAAGAGAGTGAGAAAAAAATTGAAACTCACAATGACAATCCAGAATCTGCAAGGTTAAACAGGAATGCAATTTTCAGGGTTATAAGAGGGTGCTGCTTCTCACGATTGCATCCAAACCTCACTTAAATGTCTTGTAACAAACTAACCTAGAACCAACCACAAACTAGTCCTAGAAAATAGAGTCCAGACTAGACATATTGATTCAACACAAAATCACGAAAGTGTTTTTACAAATTAATGACAATCTATGGCTAAGATTCAAATGTCACATGTTTCACTATACATAACTTATCCATAATCTAAATAAAAAATTACAGAACATCTGGTTTAGTATTTTAAAATAAATTGCACCCTTCCAATTTTTTCTTCCTAATAAAAAAGGAAAAAACAAAAAACAGAATCTGTAGGTATCTGCACAGATGAACAGCTATAAATATCTAAAGAAGAAAATGTAACTAATTGAATATTATTAGAAACATACAAAAATAAGGAAATATAAAGAAACACGTATTCATACTTTTGCATGTTAAAGACATAAATGTACCTTTTATAGAAATATAAAAATATATTCTCTGCAAAGGCATTTTTATTTTTATTTATTTATTTGTTATATGCAATCTTATCAACACTTTTATTACGTGAGCCCCAAACTATGATCTATTTACCTTTAATGATACCTAAAAACATAAAGTGACATAGTAAGGCAGAGGAAGACTAAATCTCTTTACAAGTGAATTTACATGTATGTATTTCATGAATGCCACATTCACGTGTAAACAAAAACTTATTTATATAAATTATAATTGTGATAAATGCATTCCATTTATAAAATTGTTTAATGGATTATGCAGTGTATATTGTCATATGTTTAGAAATACTCATATATAGCACAAATCTGTTGTTACTACACAGAAAACTTGAATATTAACATAAATCTGACACCAAAAAGTGTTCAAAAATTGTCCTACTGATGTATTTTCATTTTCAGTACTGGTAATTGAATTTGTTACTATTTCAGTAGTTCCTATCAATAGTATCATTGTACTGAGCACTACGTTTGTTAATTAATTAATTAAGCTAGCTAGCTAGCTTTTAAAAGAGTTGTTTTGCTTGCCCACTGTTGCAGATTCTTGCCTAGGAAAGCCACTGACAAAAGAAAATGTGTATCCAGCGATGTTCAAAGCTAAGAAGTACTAAGACATAGTTTCTTTACGTAATCATTGTTATCTCTATTAAGAAAGAAAATTACACGTTTATTTAAAATACCGGTATGTCAGGGGTCTTGGAACTATTGTGTCTGAGCAGAATAAAACCCAGTTTCAGTATGTTGCAAGAATAGCTTTCCAAAACCTGTGTAGGAAGACTACCATTAAGTTTACTGACCTGTGGAAGCCGGGATGGCTCAGTGGGTTAAGCGCTCGCTTTGCAGCGCCGGGGACGAGGATCAAGTCCCGCCCCGGCCCGTGCGGAACCATGTGCTGAACTGGGAGCTCCCCCAGTTCAGTTCTCTCTCTGTCTCTGTATCTCTCTCTCTCTGTGTCAAAAACAATTAAAAAATAAATAAATAACATGTTTTAAATAAAAATTAAAAAAAATTTACTATGATTCAGTTTTACGTGCATGACGTTTATTTGGTAGTGCACTTGGGGGGGGGGGGAATGACTGAAATTTGAGGAAAGGATTGGGCCAGGAAGGAGGTGACAAGTAATACAGTTCTAGCAAACACTGGATCAATACTACAGGAAGTGCCGGAATTGGAATTAAAATGGCTCTTTGAAAGTGTCTGACCTCGAAACAAAAGGAACAGGACTTTCCCTTACCACAGAGCATAAGCATTATGTTTGGGCTGCTCCCAGGATGTGGGCAGGAAATTTGCT
This sequence comes from Craseonycteris thonglongyai, assembly GCA_004027555.1. NCBI lineage: Eukaryota > Metazoa > Chordata > Mammalia > Chiroptera > Craseonycteridae > Craseonycteris > Craseonycteris thonglongyai. The sequence goes on along the minus strand of PVKE010009004.1, from coordinate 12,733 downwards.
GTGCTTTGGTTACAAAAGTTAAACATTTATAATGCAATTACTATACAAATATAGCTTAATCTGAGATACATGTTTTGTATAATTACACTATATTTGATGAATCTAAAGCCATGCCTGTTAGGTACACAAATAGAAATATTTAAAATATACCTTCATACTAAAATTATAATTTGTTTAAATTCTGCCAGCCACAAGTAATTTGCATCATACAGAAAGGATTTCTTTAATATTAGAGGTTTTTGGTGATGGTGTGTAATGCTTTCTTTAGTTTCTCTTTACTCTTATTTTCTCTTTGAAGCACCTCACTTTTAATAGCCCCAATTTTTTGCATTCTATCAAAGTATCTTTATTGTTGAGTAGGTCTTTCTTTTTTGCTTTTCTTTCCTTTCTTCTCTTCTCTTTTCTTCTTTCCTTCTTTCCTTTCTTCCTTTTCTTTCTCCCCCCCCCTTTTTTTTTCTTACACATTTCCAGTCCAGAGCACTCTATTAGGTTCCCACCAGGACTAGGTCCCTTAATAGTTTCCTACACAGCTCTCTTCCTGTTACTCTTCTTTGTTTTGTTGGTTTTAAAATACTATTAGATGAATCTAAGTATTCTCTCTTAGATTAATCCCATGTTTTTAATTAAATTCTTAAATAAATTTCTGAAATGAATGCAAGAGAGATAAATGTATTGTGTGCTTACTTGTCTAAAAGTACCTTTTCTACTCTAGATTGAGGGACTGCCTAGATGTGTACTATATACTGTTTAAAACTTACATTCAAATCTTTAAAAGCAATGCATCATTATTTTTTACCATTTGTTATTGATAATGCAAATTATGACGCTACTCCCACTTTTTCTGTCTTATACGTGACTTTTTATTCTTTTTATGTTTATTTGTCTTTGAGATTATAAAATAAAATTGACTAGTGGTCTGTTGAATGTTGAGTCATTTTAGATACTATCTTAGTATTTCTCAGTCTGAAGTTTTATGATATTATTTTCTCTGGTGAATTTCTTTCCATTATTGGTTTATATTTAGCCAATTATTCTCTTCCACATTTTCCTTGTGATGTTGGACCTCTTATATTTCCCCATATATCTCTCCTATATACCTTATATTCTCCATTTCTTTCTTTTTTTGTTTTTTTACTTTTCACTAGAGACTGCTCTTTATTATAGTTCTTTAAATTTTATTTTGTGGTAGAAAAAGTATATTTTATTTTTGCAATGTATATTTATATTATTTAAGAATGTTAATGTATGGGGAAGCCGGGATGGCTCAGTGGGTTAAGAGCTCACCTTGAAGCTCTGGGGACCGAGGATCGAATCCCGGCCCCGGCCCGTGCAGAACCATATGCTGAACTGGGAGCTCCCCCAGCTCAGCTCTCTCTCTGTCTCTGTCTCTGTATCTCTCTCTCTCTCTGTGTCAATAAATAAATAAATAAAACTAAAAAAGAAAGAATATTAATGTCTTCTTGGTATTCCCTGAATATCTTCATTTAAGTTATTACAATTTTGTAGTCTTTAAGCTTTTTAATGTTTTCCAATTGCTTATACACTGGTCAGTTTATTGTTACTGTCTTTCATTATGACCTTTCCCTTTTACTCTTCATTTTTCTTAATTGTCTGATCTTACTATAGTCTCAAAGAATTGAAATTTTTGCAATTTTACTTTACTGCTATATATTCAAACTAATAGCTTCAAATTTCCCAGGTATTTGTTCAATTTATCAAGAGGTTTTTGCTATTCTGTTTGAATAAGTGAAAACAATTCTTAAATGGTATAACTGTATATTTTCAGGCCATCAATTAATCTAGTTTTGATATTCTTGTCCTAGAGACCCACATGTCTCTATCTGGCTTTTCTGAGCTCATTATATCTCTGCTTTATTATCATACAGATTAGCTATCATTTCTTGTATGGGAGGGTTCTTATGGAAAAATCAGGGCTGTGAGTTTTCTACCTTTATAATCCCATAAGCCAATCCTGTTAAATAGTTGAAAACTTCTAAGACAACTTCCAAGGCTAAGACACTAATTTTATAATTTTTTGTCTTACTTAATATGTAAAAGAAAATTTTAAATACCTATAAACTTTAAAAGGATAAAATGAGTGTTTGAGTGTTGTATGTATGTATGCATGCATGTGTGTATGTGCACTTAGTATTTTTGACAGTTTAATAATTACAAGGAATAACTGTAAAAGTTCACCAAATTCTAGTCAGAGACTGCTAATTAAGATGTATTTGTATTTCTAAATATAGCCCGTTACTTAAATCTTCTTTATATTGACTTGCATTAGATAATTATTATTCAATGCCCAGAAGATGTTCAAGAGATAAATTTATTTAATCAGTAAAAGATAAAAAACAAAAAACCTTTTTATGTGTTCACATCTATACACAGTACAAAAAAGGAGCTGTAGAAAGCAAAGCAAATTGTTCTTCATTGACCCAAACTTGATCTTTTGTCAGCAATCTCACTGTGGTTTTCAACAGTGAATTGTTCCCTTTCAGAACATTATCTTTCAAAATATTTCAACTGGTTGTTTTCTTACTTTCACATCAGAAAAATGTATGGCTCAACTGACAGTAATAAAATAAAATCTGTAAAATGATCAGTGCTTATTTGATTTTAAGTAAAGATTATATTAGTTGAATGGTGACTTGGCTCACTGGGAGATGCAATTTATCATTCATTTTGAAAGGTTAAAAAGCAACTCTACATAAATGTGAACAGAGAAATATTTGGTTGGAAATTCATAATAAAATTCAACTCTGCATTTGCTTGGAAAAATGAATGATGTGGCACATTTAAATATCAGGAGAGTTGAAATCATTCTTGGACTAAACATAAGAAATTTAAACATTATTTTTGTCTTTTTATATCACAAGAAAAAATGAAAATAATGTATTTTATTTAATAAAAATTAATTTTCGTTATAAATATGGGTTTTAAACCATGGTATACTGGTAAATGTCTAAAAACAGGCTCTCCTTCTCAGGCAGAAAGAAGACTTGATTGAAGTGTTTGTCAGCTTTCATGAGGAAGATACTCCATAGCTGATTTAAATCAACCTATATGTCCTCACTGAATGCAAATGGAAAGACATACTGCTAAGTGGCTCCATGAGTCACTCACTAAGCCATCTCTGGCACACCACTGCTCAAAAGCCGTTAGGGTGAAATGCATTATTGCTTAAGATTATGTTTACATAATCTCTTTTGCATGTAAATAAGTATGCTTTATTATAGATTAATATGTAATGCTTTTAAAAACACGACTGATACTGCTTAATCACTAAGTTTTATAGTCAGCTTGCTTCATAATCACATGATTAAAATGAAAGATTTATAAGTATATTATATTTTTACTCAAATAAAATATTAGGCTATCCTTCATGTTTGTTACAAATCTGGGAATGTGATTAGGGGTCAACACTACATATTGCTACAATTTCAAACAGTAAATGAATGATTTTAAAATCTACCTCTGGAAAACACTTTAAAAGATTTAATTTGCATTTCCCTAATAGCTAATGAAGTTGAGCACATTTTTTTTTCAGGTCTGTTGATCATTTGTATGTCTTTATGGGTGAAGTGTATGTTTAGGTCTTCTGCTCATATTCTGAATGGATAGCTTGGTTTTGTTTTTTGTTATTGAGTTGTACAATTTTTTTTTATATATACTTAGATATTAGCCCCTTATCTAAGGCATTGCTTTCAGACATTTTCTCCCAATTGATTGGTTGCCTCTTTGCTTTATTGATGGTTTCCTTTGCTGTGCAGAAGCTTTTTAGTTGATAAAGTCTCATTCATTTATTTCTACTTTTACTTCCCTTGCCTTTGAAGTCAGGTTCATAAAGTCTTCCCTGAACCCAAGGTTTATAAGTTTAGTACTGGTGCTTTCTTTATACAATTTATTGTTTCAGGCCTTACGTGGAGGTTTTTAATCCATTTTGAGTTAATTTTTGTATATGGTGACAGATTGCAATTCAGATTCATTCTTTTGCATATGGCTTTCCAATTCTCCCACCATGGTGGCCATGTTATGGAAACAACCAAAGTGCCCTTTGATAGATGACTAGATAAAAAAAGCTATGGTACATATACAATGGACTATCACTTAGCTATAAGAAAATATGAATTATTGCCATTTCCAACAACATGGATGGAATTTGAGATCATCATGTTAAACAAAATAATCCAGACACAAAAAGCTAAGAACCACATAACTTCACTCATATGCAGAACATAAAACTGAAAGCAACAAAGAAACAAAACCTCATGGACAGAGTCAATAATTTAGTGGTTACCTGAGTGTAAAAGGAGAGGAGGGTGGGAAGGGAGGGAAGGGGAGCTAAATATATGGTGATGGAAAGAAAGCTGACTCTGGGTGGTAAACATACATTGTAACACATAGACAAAGTACTGTAGAGTTGTACTCCTGGAACCTATGTAATTCTTACTAACAAATGTAACACTAATAAATTTAACAATAAAAAAAAAAAAGAAGAAGAAGATTTAAGTAAAGTATGCTGAGGGCTTTATTTTCTGAACATTTTGCTTTATTTTTAAAAGAATATTATTACTTATTACCAACATAATAAGGAATATATATTCTTTTGGATCATTGTAGATTATTTTGCTACGGAATGTATTTGATAAGTAAAATGAAAATAACCATCTTTGAGTGGGGGTACAAGAGAGGGAATAAGAATCTCACCTATTTTTATCTCTTATCTCTTAAGAACTCTAGCACGTTTTGTTTTTTGTTTTCTTTTGCTTTGGAGAGGGAGAGAGAGAGAGAGAGAGTGTGTGTGTGTGTGTGACACATTCAAGTTTATAAAAATAGACTTAAGAGCTATGTGAAAAATTTTAGTAATTTCTCAAATATGTAAAGCTAAAACTTGATCTATTTATTCTTTGTCATTTATCTATCTGTCTGTCTGTCTATCTATCTATCTATCTATCTATCTATCTATCTATCTATCATCTACCTACCTACCTATCCATCCATCCACCTATCCATTGATGAGCAGGTAGGTATAAGTTAAAGTATCATATATTTGTATAAATATTGTAAATGATGTATAGAGTAATAAAAGGTTTAAAAAACAAATTTTGAAAAAAGTGCTTATTTAAAAAAATAGTTTGAACGGTTATAGTTATATGTTAGAGCAGAGGTGTCCAATCTTTTGGCTTCCACAGGTCACACTGGAAGAAGGATTATCTTGGGCCACACATAAAGCACACTAACAGTAATGATAGCTGGTTAGCTAAAAAAAAAAAAGGAAGTAAGAATCCCATAATATTTTAAGAAAGTTTACAAATTTGTGTTGGGTCACCTTCAAAGCCATCCTAGAATGCGTGTGGCCTGTGGGCTACCATCTGGACAGGCTTGTGTTAGAGGTATATTTTGGTGAAGTTTAATTGATCCAAACATCAAGAACCTTAAAATCTTAAAACTTTACTAACAGATAAAAAGGAGATAACCTACAAATAAAGAGAAAACAACAGTACCAGAAGTTTTTCATTTACCAGATATTTGAATACTAGAAGAAAATATCTGAACAAATTTTGAAGACGCTATAGTCAATGTTAGTCCCAGAACTCATACTTTCAAAACACATTCTAAATTAGTAACATTTATGCCTTCTTTCTCTACACTTCTTAGATTTTTCCAATAAAATAGACTTAAAATACTATGTCCTTTTGTCAGGTAGTAGGCATAGAACAAACATGAGTCATACTTTTCTATATTTGCAGATCCCATTGCTTTTATAACAATGGAAGATTTCACTACTCTGGCTTTTATATGTAAATAGAGCTTTTGAAATCATATCCGGAAGCTATTTTTCTCTGTCTCCAATCACATGTCTGGATGAGGATGAGTCAGTGAGTATTGATATATCTACTCTGTAGAGTTAATCACTTCCTGTAGCATACCATTTAAAGGCAAGAATTGAAAGCAAATTAAAGAAGTTTGATTTGTTCAGTGACCCAAGGTGTGATCTTGTGTTGCCTTTGATCAAAAAAGATATTTTAATATTCATCTGACTGTTTTATAACCGATTTGATATATAGAAAAGAAAGGGGACATTACTTAATGCCATTTTAAGAATTCAGCAATGATACTGAGCAAATATCTTACACTACAGATTTGAGTGGGCTCAAAAATAATAGTTAAAGCCAGATTGTATATTTGGTATTCCACTATTCCCTAATATATTTATTAGCTCAGGTACAGTTTTTTATGAATATGTATATGTCACTTAAAAACATCTTTCTTCCAAGACATTTGTTTGGCCTAAAGTGACATTCTTACATAGTACTTCATCATTTAGCAGACAGGGTGAGCAAAGTAAGATTTAACGTGCTGGCCATTCAAAAAGAAGGACTCTGTGCTACCAAAATTAGAATACAGATGCATGGTAAAATTGATGCACACATTCTGATGAACATAGTAATAATAATCACTCCTGGAGGGAATGTAAATTGGTACAACTACCATGAAAAACAGTATGTACATTTCTTCCACCCCCCCACTGCAAAAAAAAATAATAGTATTACTATACAACCCAGAAATTCCTCACTGGATATCTACTCAAAAAGTCTAAAAATATTTATCTGTAAAGATATACAAGTATGTGCCCCTAGGGAAACCACCAAAGTACCCACTGATAGATGACTAGATAAAAATGTGGTAGAGATATAAATTTACAATAGACTATTACTCGGTCATAAGAGAGGATGAAATACTGCCATTTGCAGCAACATTGATGGATCCTGAGATTATCACGATAAGTGAAATCAGTCAGACAGAAAAAGTTCAGAAGTATATGACTTCACTCACATGTGAGATATAAAACTGAAAGAACAAATGAATAAGACAAACAAACAAAAACTCACAGACACAGACAACAGTTTAGTGGTTAACAGAGAGTAAGGGGTAAGGAGGTGGTAGAAGAAGGAAAAAGGGGTCACATACATGATGATAGAAGGAGAACTGACTCTTGGTGGTGAACATACAATACACTGTAGAGATGCTGTCTTATAGAAAAGTACACTTGACACCTATATAATTTTTCTAACCAGTATCACCCCAATTAATTTAATACAAATTTAAAAACATAGTGATAATCTAAAAGATTTATAACACTATAATATACATTCTATTTTAATTAATAAGGTGTTACATTAGAGAAAACTCTGATGTAAGCTCAGTCTTTTTTGGTTAGAATCTATTCCATTAAGTAACTATAGTCATTTCAAAAGTTTCAGCCTGTTTTATTTTTATCTGCATAAATTTTGCTTGAAAGAAAAGCATTCTAAGTTTATGCTTAGGTGACATTGCTACAAATCAAATGAGCGGAATCCACAGTACAATTACACACAATCGAAAGTAATAAATATATAGTGACTGATAAATACATCATGAAATAGCATGCAGAAGTAAGGTCAAGTAGCATGCGAAGAAATAACAATTTATGAATATACCTGGGTTTTAAATCAACACAAGCTATCTTCTAAACCAATTTTTAAAAGGAAACATTTCAGTATATCATAAATTATTTATGAAATGCAAATTAAGTGTTTCATGGAACATTTCATGAGTACATTACATAGTATTTTATGCCATTTCTAGAATAGATATTGAAAGAGCTATTTCTTTTTAAATAATTATTCTTTTATTGTTAAATATATTGGAGTGAGATCGGTTAGTAAAAATACATAGGTTCCATGTGTAATGCTATGTTACATCGTCTATGTATTGCATTATGTGCTCACCACCCAGAATCAGTCCTCATTCCACAACCATATTATTTGATGCTACTTCTCTACTCCCCCATGCCCTCCCCCTCACTCTCCCACCAAAGAAACATATGACCTCACTTATAGGTGTAATATAAAACTGAAAGTAACAAAGAAACAAACACTTGTGGACACAGTCAACAGTTTAGTGGTTACCTGAGGATAAAGGGAAAGAGCTATTTTGTTACTTGCATTTTGTACATGCTTTGGCTACTTAGACATCTAAATGCAATATCATAGCCAGTGACATCCTCTCAAATCTAATAATGTCTGGCATACTCTAGATCTATAACTGAGTACACAGCAATAAAGACTATGCCCTCAAAATATATAAAGACATAATTATATTAGGAAAATACCTATCAATATGCCTTACTTACCATTAATATTTATCTATAGAAAACCAAACGTGGTATATGTGTAAAGACTCAGACAATCAGATCATAGTCCTGTTTGCACATAGAAGGTTTAGAGCAAAGAGGTGAAATAGCCACTGAACTCCAATTCAACTGATATCTTGGCCCAGTGTTTTGTTTTGTTTTGTTGGTTTTTGGTGGGCATCATGTCATCTCCACTAAACATAGACAGAGAATAGTGAGAAATAAAATGAATTATTGACAACCAATTAACTCTCACTGACAATCACTTAAAGTGCTATCTTTGTCATATTTTGGGTAGGATAATGTAACTTGGTGGCAGTTTGTCCTACCATGGCATTCTGGCTCTGCAAAAGCCTTGGCAGTTGATTTCAGCCTCCAACTTCTCCAAGCACTCCCAGATAAGCTTCAGCTTCATTGCACTTCAATAGATACACTAGCAAAAACTTGGGCAGGCACCATATACAGGCTCTAAACCCACTTCTACCCCTGTGTGTTCCATAACCCTCCACATATTACAGTTTACCTTTTCTCCATTTCTTGACCTCATTTTCTTCTCTTTTGTGGCCCCCATGCCAAGGAGTGTTATCTGCTTTGTGAAATTTTGCAGTCTTGGTTAGTTCAGTGATAAAATTTTAGTAGTGCAGCCCTCCAACACCTATGTAATTAAACCTTTATATTGAATCCCTATTCTTGAAAGATATAAGTTACCTGTTTGTGTGTACATACACACACACACACACACACACACACACACATATACACACACACACATGAGAGAAAACTTTAATGTAAGCTCACAGTCTTTTTTAGTTAGAATCTATCAGATTAAGTAACTATAGTCATTCCAAAAGTTTCAGCCTGTTTTATTTTTATCTGCATAAATATTGCTTGAAAGAAAAGCATTCTAAGTTTATGCTTAGGTGACATTGCTACAAATCAAATGAGCAAAATCCACAGTTCAATTATACACAATCATAAGTAATAAATATATAGTGACTGATAAATACATCATGAAATAGCATGCAGAAGTAAGGTCAAGTAGCATGTGAAGAAATAACAATTTATGAATATACCTGGGTTTTATATCACCACAAATTATCTTAAACCAATTTTTAAAAGAAAACATTTCAATATATCATAAATTATTTATGAAATGCAAATTGAGTGTTTCATGGAACATTTCATAGTACTTATGTCATTTCTAGAATAAATATTGAAAGAGCTATTTCTTTTAAAATATTTATTATTTTTTAATTGTTAAATTTATTAAGATGACATTGATTGGGCACCCTATATATATGTAATGTAAAATTATATATATTACATTCTTGATTGACATAAATTCTACACCTTATGAAGGACTCTGTGTACCTTTTATCATTACTTCTAAAGTAGTCTACTACAAACTTTTTTTTCTTTTTTTTTTAACTGAACTGTGGGCCTCACCGCATTTGGAAAGCACACCCCAGTTCAGCATGTGGGTCCACCTGGGCCGGAGCCGGGATTCGATCCTCGGTCCCCGGGGCTTCAAAGCAAGCACTTAACCCGCTGAGTTATCCCGGCTTTTCTGAATTTTTTCTTTTAATTTCATGATTCAAAGTGTTTTAAATTTAATAATAAATTTTTCAATAGCTAAGATTTATCCCAAATTTTGGTCATTTTCTTATCACTTCTTAAATTATTTTTTTTTTATGACAGACATTCATGCTTTCATTTTTTATATGAACAATTAAAAATATTTTATGAACAACCCGTATTTTAATTTATTTCAAAATACTGAGACTTCCAAGGATTGAGTATTAAAAATAAATTTGCATGATTTTTATTTTTAGACATTCTTAAATTTTAGATGAAACATATGGAGCAATCTTAACTTCCATGACTAAGTGATTGTGACAAGTTTATAAATGGGAGAAAAGGAGCTTATTTCCAAAGTCAGTCATATCAGATAGTTTTTAGAAAAAACATTTAAGAGGAAACATGTAAAATAAAAGGCAATTATAAATTATTATGTTTTAATGTTTTTGATATTAGAATTCTGAAAAGACTGTCCAGAAAACATAGGTTGGAGCTTTTTAATCTATTTTTAATAAAATTAAGAGCATATTTTCTATATATTATGTTTAAGAATCTATGCCTAAAATAATATTAGTGTTCATTTTTATCTGGGATCCAAGTTTTAGGAAGAGGAAATGGTATCTAAACTATATATGGCAGAAGAGCTGAAAAACTCTCAACCAAAATTTTATTCTTGGTCTTAAAAGGCATCTGTGTCTATCAAGTACTCCAAAAAAGTTTAAAAATGTGTCAAAAAAATGCTCTTTCAAAATATTTTTATTTATATTTTTATATTTTAACAGTTACAAATATAAATGTAGCATTTACTTACCAAGTAATGTAATAGAAGAGATAATAAACCCTGACATAGAAGAGTAGGATGAGGTGATTAATTGAACAAGATTATATTATTTTCACTCTGAAGAAAGACTGGGTTTTAATTATTACAGTACCAGGCATTATAACTGCTAAAAAATACAAATCCAATTTGTTTTAAGCAAAGTTAGTAGAAACGACCTAGCCAGGGCAAGAGAGCCTAAGAGTTCATATGTCCAATGAGGGCTTCTGGTGAAGGAATAGAGAAGGGAAAGGAGTAAAGACTAGAGAATGGTTCAAAATCATTTTTAAATAAAATTCTATCAACTCTGATATTTAAAAAAAATGTAAATTTGACTTTGAAGTATGAACACTAACTGTAGCAAATTAAAGATCAATTTAAAGCTTTACTTTACTTAAACATATAAAAATAACCAACATTTAATGAATTTCTACAGTGATCCCTGCATTCTGTCAGCTCTGATTAACTTCCTTAAAAATCTCTCAAAACTTTCCTTATTTGCATTTTAGAATAAGAATTTCAATAAACACAGTACTCTGAATATTATAATTGTATATCACCATTTCAAACATGCAATGTAAAAATAGAAAGTGTTTTTCTCTTAGTGAGTCACATGTAAGTTAGATATTTAGAGATGCAATTTTCATGCAGTAACTTTTAACACATAATTTATACCAAATGATTAGTCATCTGTCATATAGTTGAACCTGCATAATATATTTAAAAACGATATAAAATAGTCCCTTCTCTAGCTGACTGACATGTGTGTGATTCCCAGAGAACCCTTACTGAGGGAATAAATTAAAAGTAGCATATTTATTCATGTATTAATTTATATTTCTACTTCTTCCTATGTAAGATGCTGTCTGTCAGCTACTGGGAAAGAAGATTTTCAAAGAAGACCAACTATCTGACCTTCCTTTCTCAAAAGAAAGAAGGAGTCAGTTACTTACATATAAGCAAACAGTTTACATACACACACACACACACACACACATATATATATATATATATATGTATATATATATATACACACACACACACACAAATACACACATATATATATACACAGACACTTTATAAATAGAGACATGAGAGTAAAACTTAAGGCAATATTGAAGGGTACATCAATGAATGTAAAACGAGCTACGATTTTATTTTTGGTGTTGCTATACAGACAGTAAATAGGCAAATGTTTTCTGTAAAGGGCCAGATACATATTTTAATATTTTTGGTCCATAAAGATTCTGTCACAGCTATGCAACTCTGCTTTTTTGGCAGAAAAGCAGCCATACACAATGTGCAACCGAATGAGCATGGATAGGCTCCAATAAAACTTTATGGGAATGTCATTTAATTTCCTATGTCACAAAATAGTATTTTTCTTTTGACTTGTTTTAACTATTTGAAGTGTAAAACCTATTGTATGGCTCATGGGCCATACAATAATAGATGGCAGGCTGCATTTGGCCACTGTGCAGTCATTTGCTGTTGTATACCATGACTTATGAAGATAAAGAGAACATTTAATTATATAAGTGCATACAAATAGATAAAGGAATTTGGAGAAATTAAATTGTTCACTAGAGAGGTAGAGTAAAAGTTATTTCACAATTTCCTAGAACACTACTTCCATTAACACATTCATTTATTATTTATTCCAAGAACCATATGCCTTTATTTATATGTGGAATATAACACTGAAAGTAACAAAGAAACAAAAACTCATGAACACAGTCAATTGTTTATTGCTTAACTCAGGGCAAGGGAAGGAGGAGGCGAGGGAGAAAGGTAGAGGCATCAAATATATGGTGATGGAAAAAGAACTGACTCTGGGTGGTGAGCACATAATGGAATACACAGACAATGTAATGTAGAATTGTACACCTGAAATCTATGTAAGTTTTACCAACCAATGTCACTTCAATACATTTAACAATTAATAAAAAAATAAATAAAATAACATAAAAATACAAATTAAAAAAAAAAAGTCACACACTGAGCAGTTTGTATCTGATGCTGTTCTACATTCAGGCATTACAGCAATAAACTAAGAAGGCAAAACTCCCTATTCTTAAGGTGACCAACCGTCCTCCTTTAGGGAGGACAGTCCTCCATTTGGAAGGTCTGTCCTCCCTCGAAAAGTGTCCTCCTAGATG